>PVJS01017541.1:0-36050 GCA_004027185.1 Glis glis
AAAAAAAAAAAAAAAGAAAGGAATCCAAATGAAGATAATATGTTAGACAGGATCAGATGGATTGGCCTTATGGAGAGAGGTGTGGAGTAAAAATGGGTGCATTTGTGGAAAGTCCTGAAAGCAGAGAAACCACCGAAGAGCCCCAGGGTTTACAGAACAAAATGGGCTCAAGTAGGAACAGGTTTTGTGGCTTAGGCTCTTACTTGGGATGTGATTGCATTTTCCCATATAATTAGATGCCTAATTGTGTTCCTACACTTAGTGGATACGTTGACATCACCGTGTAATTGTAATTTATTTCAAAGCTCTTCATAATGTGCACCTACCACTGCTTACATACCAATATGCCATATTTAATTGCTGAAACTATTTGTGATGTTTTCTGACTTGTTCTGACTAGATTTTGCGTAATTTAAGACAACTTAATGTTGCTCATTATAAGAAACATATAAATACTAAAGTTTTTCATGTACCATGAATTAAGCCACAAAGATACTAAAAAATCATCTCTATATATGATATTAATACTGAAAAGGATGTAATACTTTTAATGATCAAGCTACTTATTAGAAAGTAAATCCTTGCTCACTGGAATCAATAATTTCATATCTAGGAATTTATTAGAAGAAATAATTAAAAATATATACAAGGATTTAAATGCAAGAATATACAAAATCACATTGTTCAAAAGAGTCAAAGGTGGACAAAATACTAATGTCCATCATACTATAGAATACTATAGGATCATTAAAATTATATTGTAGAAGATTATTAATTGGCATGGGAAATTTATTATTAAATATTGTTAATAGGAAATCAGGCTTATGTTTTTAATTTTGTAATAAAGAAATAAATAAAAATAATTATCTATTTAACTACATAGAAGAGAAAATATGGATGATCATCTACAAAAATATGAACTGTGATTTTCTCTTCCCTGCGAAACACGTTTCCTATTTCCCTACAATGGCTACGCTTGTTCTTAAGATGATCTCTCTGTCTAACCTTCTTGTTCGTGTCCTCCAGAAACCTTTGATTTTATAACTTTGATCAGGAGTGCACTTATAAGCAAAGGCATAAGAAATAGAGAACTCATGGGCTTCCCGGAAATCTTTTTGACACTATGCATGTGTGCCAAGGCTGATCCAGCTGGTTTGCTGGAGGTGTTTATTGAAAGGGCCATTACCATTCCTTGCTGCTGTCCTTTGGCATCTGGTTAAGCATGACCCATATGGAAAGGGTTGTTGAATTACTTCTTTTCTGTACTATTAAAATAAAAAAACCTGTAACTTCCATCCTATAAAGTTATCAAGGCAAAGATGTTTGGTGAGAAAGGAAGGAAAACATTAAAATCTTTGCTATGTCAAATTTCTATCTGTGCCTAAGGATACATCAAGGAGAGGTTAACTGCACTGTAACCACAAACGATGCAATAATTGCTATGCTTAAGTCTCTTTCTCAGAAAGCATGGTGGGGATTTTCACATAGCCTCTGGGACTCTACCGATTTCTATACAAATTAGAAGTTAGCTTTCTACAAAGAACTATCCGGACTTTTCTAATGGCAACTTATTTCAACACACCCATTTTAAGTTTTTCTTGATCTTGCTGCCCTAGTTATTCATTAACAGCAGGATAATAAATGAAATCCTGCTGGGAAACTACTCCACCAGTCTTAGGATCATCATTCCCAACCTTATGCGTTAATAAGAATCTGAAGCTTAATTACTCTTTGGCATTCTTGAAGAGGAAATAACTGTTCATATTTTTGTAGAATATGAATAGTCTCTTAAAAGAGATCACACACATTAAAAAAAAAAAAGAACAGGAAAACCATCCAGGCATGGTGGCACATGCCTGTAATCCTAGTACTCGAGAGGCTGAGAAGGGAGGATCGCAGATTCAAAGCCAGCCTCAGCAACTTAGTGAGGCCCTTAGCAACTTAGCAACACCCTGTTTTTCTAAAGAAAAAATAAAAAGGGTTAGGGGTGTACTTCAGAGGTAGAATGCCCCTAAATTCAATCCCCAGGACCTTGAAAAAAAAAAAGGAAAACCTGAGAAAATGTGAATGTGCGATTGTGTAATTAAGCATCTTCAAAATTCCTAAAACACAGATATAAGATGAGAATAATGCTAAACATGAAAGAAAGATAGCATTTTAGTTGAATTTTGGCCTTGCACTTATAAAAATTTCTTTGCAGTAGAGATTTTCGAGATGTCGTAAAGCAAAAAAAGCTAATTTAATTCAGTAAAAAATAATTTAATTCAGTAAAAGGTGGCTGTAAAATATTACCTATACATGTTAGAATTAAATTTCAGAATAATTACAACAGTAATTGCAAGTGCATACAAACTGATACTTTAAAGAGCAAATTAAAATGATAGGAAATTACAAGAACAATAATAAATACAATATAATATAATGTATTATAATCCCTTTGTTAATATGAAATATAATATATAATCCCTTTGTTAATAATTTATTTTTTATTTATTTATTTTTTTTCAGTACCGGGGATTGAACGCAGGGGTGTTCTACCTCCGCGCTACGCCCCCGGCCCTAATTTTTTTTATACTTTATTTTGAAACCAGGTCTCACGAAGTTGCGGAGGGCCTCACTAAGTAGAGAGAGAGAGAGAGAGAGAGAAACAGGGAGAGAGAGAGAGAGAGAAAGAGAGAGAGCTGAGGCTGGCCGTGAACCCGGATCCTCTGGTCTCTGCCTCCCAAAGTAATTGGATTACAAGCTTGCGCCACCACGCCCGGCTTTAATAATTTAAATGAAAATAATTCCATGATGGGCAAAGAATTTTATTTGTTATATTTGTCATGTGTTACTCTTAATAATATACCCTTAATCTACTTGATGGTTGGTCTAATGCTTTAAGTATATAAGCTATATTTTGGGAATGAAACATTTAAAAAGTTACTTCAGTCTTACCAATTGACTCAGTCAGAACTAGTCACTGCAGAGTTAAATGTTTTGCAAGTCTCAGAAATATTTGGCCGGGCGTGGTGGCGCACGCTTGTAATCCCAGTACTTTGGGAGGCGGAGACCGGAGGATACGGGTTCGCGGCCAGCCTCAGCTCTCTCCTCTCTCTCCCTGTCTCTCTCTCTCTCTACCTAGTGAGGCTCTCTGCAACTTCGTGAGACCCGGTTTCAAAATAAAGTATAAAAAAATAGGACCGGGGGCGTAGCGCGGAGGTAGAATGCCCCTGGGTTCAATCCCCGGTACCGCAAAAAAAAAAAAAGAAAGAAAGAAAGAAGGAAAGAAATATTTGAAATGGAAATAAATTTGGTTTGTGTTTTTTAGAGTGTTAGAAAATAATTTATTTGTGTAGTTTCTGTAGGTAACAAGCAACCTGAGTTAATGTTTTCCCCTTTATCAAATAAAATAACTAAAATATATGCACATTGAGTGACTTATTTAGGGTTTTGTAGAAAATTGCTGGCAAAGCTCAAGTCAGAACATCCAGAACTGAAGAATTCCTGGAGGAGAAAAAGCAGACATGCTCTGCCAGACCTATAACCTAACAGATCCCATGCACTACACACATGCACACACACGCTCACACACACGCACATATACACACATACATACATACATACATACAACACACACACATACACACATGCACATACACACACGTTCACATACACACACATACATATATATAACACACACATATACACACACATGCACATACACACATGCACACATACCACACACACACATACACATATACACACATATACACACATACACATGCACATACACACAACACACACATACAACACACATACACATATACACATACACACATACACATGCACATACACACATACACATAACACACCTGCACACAACACACATACATACATACACATACACACATACACATGCACATACACGTATACACATACAACACACATACACACACGCTCACATACACACGCACATACACATACATACATACAACACACATATACACACATGCACATACACACAGACACACATACAACACACATATACACATATACATATACACACATACACATGCACATACACGCATACACACATAACACACACATTCACATAACACACATACATACACACACATACACACATACACATACACACACATACACCCACATACCACACACACACCACACACACATCTATCTCTCCCCAACAACAGCTTATTCTGGGCATTTGATGCACAATTTGGGAAATATAGTAGTTCACTAGGTAGGAAAATATATTTAAAACAGAAAATGAAGTTGTTAGAGCATTGTGAGATAGAACAGCTAAATCCTCAAGACCCCTTCCAAAAATTCATCTTAGCTGATTGGCTTACGACTCCAGAGTAAATGCTAACATTTTCATCACTTTGGATTATTTTGAATTACTAGATTCACAAATATTTCAGTTTAACAGCACATTGTCTGCCTCTAGCTCCTATGTTTTCAGAAGTTTCCTTCTGCTTAGCTTTCCCAGTATCTGCTCTGGAATTGTTAGTACTGTTAGTCATGCATGGGACAATCAGATCCCATAGAAATGAACTTTTACCAAACTAGAACTTCAGAAGAGTCTTCATATATCCTGCTTTTTTTCTTTTAGACCCTGAAGTTTCTCTAACATGGAAATACTAATAAATACTTATTAAACATAGTATGCTGATAAAAAATAAAATAAAAACTAACCCGTTGTTTGAATAGTGAACGTTTTAGTATAGCATAAAAATCAATCTTCCAGATTGTTTTAACACATAAAAGCAGAGCTGACTTGAATGCTCAATCTAATGTAAGTGGAAAACCTCAACTCTTTTCAAATCCTTTCTCAGGGGAGGTCAGGGGAAAATGATGGCTATTAAAAACAAAATCAATGGCAGTACTTGTTTTTAGATCCCAGCTGTTTGAAGAGGAACCCTGGTCTCAACTTAATCCACTACTACTTTAGCTTCAGACAAAATTTCTTTGTTTTTTAGAATGAGTGAATGTAGAGAAGGAACACTCCTCTATTGACATATATTTTGAGACTTTCTGGGAAGTCAACTATACATGATATAGACTATTGAAAGTCTAAAGAAAAACCCCGAAGGAATGTTCAAGTCTGGGTATAACCAAAAATCAAAGACAAATTTTTACCTTAAAAAGGCTGGGAATAGGATGAATCATGTCTCAACTTACTCGGTGCATTTTCTTGCCAGGCTGTGGCAGTGACAGGCTGGTTTTATACCCTTGCTGTTTTTGGTGGAAAGAATAACTTGAGATGGAGTTAAATTTGAAAAGCCTTTCCTACAGTGCATAAATCATGAGCATCCTGACGGTCCATATGTAACACCATTAAACAGCCTCTGTAGCTATAAAATTTAAGTGTTTTCCTTAGGGTATAAAAAATGGAATTCCATTTAGCAATCACATTGGTCAGGAAAAAAAAAATCACTGCTTCCTACACTTTCGGAACCCTGACGAATCCTTATTGACATAGCCAGAGGCCAATACCAGATGATTGTTGAGCAAAGCATCCCTTTAAGTTTTATTTTTATTTGTATATTTTCAGTAAGTCCCATAGCCAGAAAACTTAGATATTTTTGTGTTGAGAACTTGCAGAAAATAAAGCTGCATAGTTCCAGGGACAACATTTATGTTGTAATTGCTGTGAATGTCGTGCCAGGTCATGTGAATGTTTTATTGATATCAATTGCTTGTAAAGATTAAGAGCACAGACTCCAGAGCCAGACTGCCTTAATTCAATTCTTACTCTGCTGTTTGCTACCTTAACTTCTTTTTTATCTGTGCAATGAAAATAATGATAGTAACTGTTGTTGGGCATGGTGGTACATGCCTGTACTCCCAGTACTTGGGAGGCTGAGATAGGAGGATTACAGATTCATGGCCAGCCTCAGCAATTTAGTGAGGCCCTCCACAACTTAGTGAGACCCTGTTTCAAAATAAGGAATAAAATAGGGCTGGGGGTGTAGCTCAGAGGTAGAATGCCCCTGGGTTCCATCCCCAGTAACCCCCCAACACACATAAACACAATACTAACTGTTCATGGGGTTTCTTGGGTTTCTGTGTGAAGTAAGTTATATAAATACATGGGTTTTTTTTGTTGTTGTTTTTGTTTTTCTTTTGCTGATAAAGAGCCACCACCAGAATTAGTGACTTAAAACACCAGTGTATTTCTTTTAGTCCTGTATCTGGGTTGGGTGCAGTTGGACAGTTCTTCTGCTGGGACTGGAATGTTCAAGATGCCTTTGTCCCTCACATGTCTGGAGCACAGCAGGAATTGCTAGGGGCTGGCTGAGCTCAGCATCTTTCTCTCTGTCTTTCTCCATGTGGCCTCCTCATATGGCTAGCTTGAGCTTCTTCATAACATGGTGGTCTCCTGGTAGTTGGACTTCCTGCCCAATAACTGGCTTTCAAAAGGATAGAAGCTGGAATTTTAGGCTAGACCGAGAACTAATGTAGCTTTATTTTTGCTGTATTCTATGGACTAAAGCAAGTAACTTAAATTTAATTTAGGCAGCTTAAATTTAAGGGGAGGTGAAAAAATATCCAGCTCTTGATTTGAGGAGTGCCATGTGCACACAAATTACAAAGGTAATAATGGAAGTAATCTTTGGAGACCATCTGATGTTATGTTTAAAGCAATGTCTAGGCATCGGGGGTGTAGCTCGGTGGTAAAGTGAATACTTAGCATGTGGGAAGCCCCGGGTTCAATCCCAAGCACCCAAATAAATAAATGAATAAATAAATAAATAACAAATAATGAATGAATAAATAAATAAATAAATAAATAAAAAGAAAACACAACAAAAATAATGCCTGGTTCATAGCAAACACTACATATGCTATTATTTTAACTTTGCTGCTCTCATTATTATTTTTATTATTATCATGACTATTATTGTTATACCTGGCTTATATGAAGAACTGTATGTTAATATTTTTACTTTTTTATTGCTATTACTACTACTACTCTTATCATTGTTACTATTATCATTACCTGTCATGATTTAAGATAATTTTCTGGCTCTGTTGTACTGTATATAGTATTACTCGAATGAAAACAAAGTCAATAGTTGCAATTATTTTCCTTTCTTAAAGGTGTCTAAAAGATGGCCTGGTTATAATTTTAGTGAAATTAAGCTCCAACACCATAAGCTTTATGATTAATGTATCAATATTCTACAGCAATAATTAAATGATAAAATTTGGCTAGTGTAACTTGATATGATCTACTGACTTTTCTCCACCTCCACTACCTACACTGTAGTCCAGACTGTCATATCTCATATAGATACCTGCTTTCTTTTTTCCCTTTTCTCTAGTCTTTTCTACAGTCAAGAGCTAGAGTAATTTTTTTATTTAAAAATATGCACGTCACTCTTCAGCTTCAAGTATGACAGGATCTTCTTATTGTCCTTTGAATGTAAAACAGAATGTTCAATATGGCTATTTAAGGCCTCCAAATTTTATCTATGGTTTACTTCCTTGGGTTAGATTCATGCCTCTAACTCCTCATACATGGCAGTCCAAGACACTGGTCTTGTAAAGTTTCTGAAACACACAGACTCAGATTGAACCCTAATTCAATATGCTAAGAGTCTAGAACGAGGGATTGGTGATCAGATGAGGGTCTGGAAGGAGGAATTGGTAATCAGAGAAGGAATCACAACCAATCTGAGAAGCCAACCGCATCCTGCTGTTGAAGTAGGACCTCTAAGAGAGACTTTTCCCAGAGGGTCATGTGAAAATATCATCTTAGTGTATCTATTGCCTGGCTGGGTCTTTAGAAAGCACATAGTGGTGGGCTTGTGGCTACTACCATTTGGCCCTGGGATAGCAGTTAGCAAGAAGAGCTAAATGCAGACTTAAAGAGATAGAGAAGGTGGAATATGCCAGTTACGTCAACCCCTGCCTTTGACCATGACAGTCCTCAATGAATACCGACTGCTGCTTCATTTAGCTTTCCAAAGCTCAGGCCACAACTTTAACCTGGTAATATGCAGGGAAGGAAATTGTAAGAAACATAGTTCCCAGCTTAATCAACTTGACAGCACAACCCAGCACACCTCCAACTAGCAACTTTTCAACCCTTATGTCATACCTTGAATTTTACTTTTTCAAAAAACCCTTTCCACCCTCTTTTAATTCTAAAAAGATATACTCATTTTATCCCTTACTATTAAATCTTCTATTAAATCATGAATCTATTTTATTTTTTATGGGTTTATTGGTTTAAGTCTATCTCTTTAATTACAGACAGCCCTCCATATCCTTGGGTTTTGCAACTGCAGATTCAAGCAACCATACATTGAAAATATTTGGAAAAAAAGTCTCCATACTAAACATGTATAGACTTTAAGAACTCATTATTTCCTAAATATTATAGTATAATAATTACTTACATAGCACATATATTAGATATAATATGTAATCTAGAGATGAGTTAAAATATATAGCAGGATGTGTATAGGTCATATGAAAATATTAAATCTTTTGATATAAATAACTTCATCATCTATAGATTTTGGTATTCATTGGTGGAGGGGGTCCTGAAACAATTTCCTGTAGAGCTGAGAGACAACTCTGTAAGAACCATGAAGATGGAGATTGTGTCTGTCTAGTTTACTGATGTATCTCTACTGTCTATGACAGAGCTTTGCACCTTATACACTTCAATATATTTTGGATTTAGTGGTAGAGGTTGGCAGATGGTTGAGGTCTTTTGGTCTTTGGCTAATCTTAAGAAATGTACTGATATTTGTTTGTTCCCAGTTGCATTTCATATTATTCTTTGCAATGCTCTGTGTCATATATAAATCCATTTTTCAGGTTCCCTTTTCCTTTGACGTTTGGAAAGAAGCTCTCGTAGAGGAAAAGTGTGCTGGAGCCAGCTCATAAGTTTTTGATGAGAACAGATTGTGTGATACTCTGTAGTTTTTCAAGTGGGTTATTAATTCTTGGTAGTTTGAAGTCAACCATGTTGGAAGTCTTTATGCCATGGAAATTGGCAAACACTATAAACTAGACATTTTATATTTTGTAGAGGGAAAGCTTGATTACCAGTACACCACTGAGCCAGAGGAGCCTTTTTTTTCCTCTGTGTTACAGGTATTATCTCTGGCAAAGTATCAGTGACTCCCGTTCTGGGTAGAGAACTTTCCAGTGAAGTCCCATTTGTTACCAGGTATTCCTGAAATGTTTCCAGCTTCCAGGAGGAGGCTTTGGCTTCTTTGTTGCTTCCATCCTTTGGGGTAGTGGAAGCTCCCTGCTGTTGCTAACTACTGGGTGGCCTCACAATATCCTATTGAGCTTTTTAGGTCTTCAATCACCAACATATTCAATCTTCTGTATGAATTTTTCTCTTCTAATACCTAGATGGCATCTGTTTATTAGTTGGACTTTTGTTCCCATTTCAAGCATCCTCTCCTATTGGATCCCCAAATGCACATAAAGTGGAAATCTATTTTATTACCTTGTAGACTATATTCTAAATTCCCAAACTCTAGGGAAAATTCTCCTAACAATTGTCTTGTTTTCAGGTAACTTTGAGTGGGCTTTTAAAGCCAGGTTAGGCAAAAATACACTACCCAATATGATGAATCTTTAAATACAGATTTTGTAAGCGCTTCATCATTTAATATGACTTTATTTATACCATGTTCCAGGAAAACTATCAGTTATATGGCAGAGAGATGAATAAAACAAATCCCTTTCATCATCTTCTCCTCCTTCCCTTTAATCAGGTTTGTTGATTTTCTAATATTATTGTGTTTAATAAGCTATTCTGTAATTGCAGTTTTGTCTGTTACTCCATCATTAGATGATGAGCTCCCTGAGAGAAGCAACCTTATCTTTCTTTTTCACTGTATTATTTACATATTCCAAGATGTAGGCAGTATGATCCCAATGTGGAAGAAAATCAACTCCTTATTATTCTTTAAATTTTAGCAGAAATCGTGAGATTTCTATTAAAGAGTTCCCAAGTCCATTTGATGAGAAATTAGAGAATATAGAAAAATTTCTACTATTCTCTGGTCTTGCATTTACTACCATAATTAAAATGATTTGTTTAAGGATCTCACATTGTGGTTGACTGAACATTGGTGGAGAATATGTGGGGAATACAAATGGGGTTCAGTATCTGAATAGATGAATTGATAAGGAACTTACAATCTGGTCTGATTATAGAGACAGAAACTGTTATGGCTCCTGATAAAGACTAGACTTTCAGTAAAAAATAATAAACAAAGGTACAAACAGTAGTGCACAAACCTGTCTAACTATAGATTGATAAGGCAAGTTGTGACAGTACTGATTTTTGTTGAAACTGGTGAGCCTGGAGCAAAGTACATTGGCAAAAAGCCTAATCTTTCACAGATGGGTCTGGTTTCAAGTCTTTGCCTCTTTTCATTTTACCCTTCCCATGACAGTTAGCCAGGCTATTTTGGGAGGGCCTCCGGAGACGGATACATATTTAATCATCTAGTCATTCATTTGACAAATATTAAGTACTTCTTCTACCAAGTACCTTCTCAATACCTAGGATAAAGAGACAAATACAATCCAACTTACATCTTCCAGGAACTCAGAATCTGTTAGAATCATAAGCACAGAGCAGAAGACGTTTCTGTACTATTTGGTGAAATGCCAAAGAATTTTTGCTTGGCTTAGGGGGAAAAAAAGTCTTACAGAGTTTTAGGACCAGTACAAATTCTAAACAGAACTGTGGTACCCTACTCATGTAGTATCAACTAGAACTGCTTTGTCAGCTGTGCATAGTTTATCTCTGCAGGGTTTCCATTGTGTGAAGTGAGCACTTGCTCTCTTGAAAGAGCCCTGCTCCACAAATGAGAGGAGAAGATACATGTCTGTCTTTGTTTAAGCCACTACAACAAAATGACAGACTGGGTAATTACAGAGAACAGATTTTTCCCCCCTCACTGTTTTGGAGGCTGAGCAGCTCGGGATCAAGGCCCAGCATCTGATGGGGGTCTTCTTGCTGTGTCATCACATGGTGAGAAGGCAGAAAGGGTAAAAAGGGGACATTCACTTTGTCCTCACGTGGCAGAAGAGCAGAAGAGAGCAAGCCAGCAAGCCCTTTTTATAGTGACATTAATCCATTCATGAGGGTGAATCCCTTGTGACCTAAACACTTCCCATTAGGCCTCATCTTCCAACACTGTAGCCCTGGGGATTAATTTTCCAGCACAAGAATTCTGGTGGACACATTCAGGCCATACCAATGTCCTACTTTGTCTTTGTGGTCTAGTCAGATGTTGGAATGTGTATTTTATAGCAGCAATAGGAGTATTTTGACGTTTTAGAAAAAGATAGTATGATCCCAAATTCTAAACAGGAAAAAGTAGATTTTACTACATATTATGTAGAACTTTATAAAAAAGATGGGCACCAAGCCGGATACAGTGGCACACACCCTTAATCCTAGTACTTGGAAGGCTGAGACAGGAGAATCACAGGTTCGAGGCTTCAGCAATTTAGTGAGATTCTGTTTCAAAATTAAAAATAAAAAGAGCTGGGGTATAACTCAAAGGCAGAATGTCCCTGGGTTCAATCCACAGCACCAAAGGAAAAAAAAAAATAAGAAAATGACAGCCAGGAGTAATTTGGGTAGATGTCAAATTTCTACTTTTCCTGATTTAAAGCAAAAAAGGTCAATTCTGTTTTCCAGAAGGCTCAGTGAACCAACAAAATGTAGTAAGGCTAAACTAGTTCCCTCTATCAGTTAGGTTATGCTGAAGGACAAACAATCCCAAATAATTGGTGACATACAATACTACTACTACTACTAATAATAATAACAACAACAAAACATGTACTAGCCAAAGAAAGTCATAACCCGGCTCTGAGTCATAGCTGTGGAGTTTACCAGCTTATATGATAAAATACAGAGACAAAGGAAGGAGTTAATTTTGAGGAGCCATTCCTGCATTTGCGGAATCTGTTGATAATGTCCTGCAGTAAACGACTGTTGTTGTTGGTACTGGGAATCCTATCCATGGTCTCATGCTTACTAGGCAAGCATTTTACCACTCAGACTTCCAGCCCAGGAGTTAAATGGTTTACATAAAAATAAAACAAGTGGTAAGAGCCAGTGTCTTCCCCAAGATGTATGGCTCCTTTTACCATGGAGTAGATGTTCATTATATTTCAGTTTAATATTTAATTAAAAGCCAATTATGGGCCAGTTACTGAAAGAAGGAGTTGGAGTTCAGTCAGAAGTAAGACATCTTTTTTTTTTATCCCCTAGTGTGAACTTACTGGCACATTTTTAGCTTTTTGCATTCACACAGTTATTTATGTACTCAATATAGTCCTGAAGAGTGTAAGGTGAGCTCAGAACCCTTGTCAAAGAAGCTTATGTGAAAATATTGCTTTGTATCCTCAGTGATTGTTGATAAGCTACAATTGAAATAAAAATGTATCTTGCAATCAGCATTTATGAGTATGGTGGTAAATATGGCAGGGTCCTATGGTTTTATGGGAAAATACATGTGGCTTCATTCTCCTGTGAATCATCAGTAGCTTCTAACTCTCGGTGATGTAAATTATTATGATATGGTCTGGATTCATTTTAATACATTTTGAATAGTTGGATAACATCACATTCTTCAGTACTTCCCAGCGGAATCATTTCAAGCATAGCATGTACCCCTGGTCCAGACAGGGGCTGCATTTAATAGTTTACCAGTACTGTTGGAGAGTAGATTTATATTGCTTACTCTCACCTAGATTTTTGGCAGAGTCTTCTCGTCATCACTAGAAAATATGGTGGGTGGCAATAAACAGTAATGGATAAACAGGCTTTCAATGAAACCCTTCAATGATGCTTGGACTACTTTGTGCTAATCCTCCCATAAATCAACATTGTACGATTCTGTAAGAACTCAAAAGAATCAAAAAGAAATGAAAATACCATGCTGATTTGCATTGTCTTCCTTCTTTCCTACTCGTGGCCATCATGGCCATGGAAATGTTCCAGAAAATTGCTTGCTGCTTTGATAACTCCTAAGTTAAGGAGAACGGAGCATTAAGGGCTGCTTTAGAGAATGGTACTTTATATTCCTTTGGAGAAAAATGCATAGACTTTTAAAAGAGCCTGTTTTAGCATGTGTTAATGGCTGCACATCTGGGAATGTCAGTACCAGCTTTAGTAGGATTTCTTTCTATTCCTGTTCTGCCACATGGAAATGTGAGATCTGAAATATTATTTCATTAGCCCACGGGCATTTTTAGCTCTGTGTTCTCAATAAGCCTTTGCTTAGTCTGTAAGAATAAGCCATGTCTTTTCCATGGGGTGGGAGAGGGATGTCATTAGGAATTTAGTATGTTGGAAATAAGTAGTGAGGTATCTTTCACAGGAAAATTTGGTAATCCCAGAAATGGGAAATCCTTGAAGGTATACATGGACCTTGTACTTTTACTAATGGGAGTTTACATAGCAGAGATGGAATGACTTTCACACTGTGTAGAGACAATTTCATCCCCTCTGGCAGCCCAATTTCACTTCATATTCCAAACCAAGTTTCAGTTATGAGAGTTAATGAAGGAGAAAGATAATGAATATAGGAAGAACGCATAGAAGATGTTAAATTTCACATGTGTCAAAAACTATACCTGACACTAGCTTAAATATCTTTACCTATCCAGTGTTGGCAAAATTTATTAATTGATTTGATAGTTCTTTTCCATAATTATTTCAAGTAGGAGTGAATGTTTAATAATTTTTCTTGATTTTTTATGTGTCAGAAATATACATAAATGTTTTATATATATTCATTTATTTCCTCCCCATAACAACCATATGAACAAGGCACCTATAGTCATCCCTTTTTTACAGTGAGGAAATGTGGCACAAATAAATGAAATAACTTGTGTAGAGATTCATGGCTAGAGCTCACCAGAGGCAGCATTCAAGGCTCTGTACTTTGGATAAGGGTGCATTTAACCCCATCAACTATTCACTTAACCCTTACACAATACTTCCTCTTCAGGACAGTGTTTTCCAATGAGGCACTCTCATCAGAATCATCAAAGGTCCTGTTCTCTGATCTACCAAGTTTGAGTCTCTGGATGTAAGGCCTGGGATTTATCCCTGAATTTTTTTTAGAGGCCCCACTGAACCTCCTTTAATCATATTCCATGGGTGAGGGTTCCTTGGGGTCAAGGTTGCACATCTACCACAGGCCTATGCCTCCTCTTCCAGTTCACATTTCAGGGGCGCACAAACATTTGGTCAATAACAATATATATGTACTCAAGGCTCCTTTGAAGTCAGGGATGGAGTCTGGGTGCTAAGAAAAAGGAGAAAGCTGGGGAATGGGGTAGGAATTGGATCAGACAGCACCTTTATGTTTTCTTTGGGGACTTCACAAAATACAGTAATTCTAAGTGTGAGTCAATTATGTGAGTTGGTTACAAGTTAGGAAAACTAAATAAAATTTATTTATCAGTTTGTTAGCTTGATTTGCAACTTTATTGAAGCATAAGGCCCTAGAACCTCATTCCAAGTGTTAGGATTAACCTAGTCCCTCCCCTACGACAGTCATTGAGAAGTCTTAGTATGACATCTTGCCTCCCGAGTCCACATCATTTGAGGTATTAGAGGAACTGATCTATCTAATCAACAGAGTTTAGTATAGTTACTGAAATTTGTATAGAAGGTCTTTTTGAAAAATTACATAAAATTATCTGTTGTGGGGCTTTATGTAAGAAACTTTATCAGTAAAAAGTTTCCTCATAATCAATTTGTCCATGTTGAAAAACAACAACAACAAACTAAGCTCCCCCCAAAATTCTTCATAGATTACTTGAGACTAATCTATGTAGAAAAATAGCAAACGGGGGCTCATTTCTGCTCAATTTTCTAGTTATTTCCATCCAGTCAAATGAAAGATGAACCTTCAGGACTTCTCTGAAGTTTGTCTTATTCCTGTCTTTATGTTAGCTTACTACCCCATTGGTAGGCATTCTCACAATATAACATTTATATGTCCTTTTTCATGTCTTCACCTCTTGCTTGCCTCATTAAAGCAGACTTCATTCTATTGAACTTTGATTGCTGGTTATATTTTTAGTGTCAATAAAGTTCAGTCATGGTGTACTATCATTGATAATTTGCACTTTAATTTTTTTTGCCTTCTAATATGTATAACTTGTAGAGAGGTGAATCATGAATCAACTCAAGAATAAATAGAATGTCAAGACTTGTAAATTGTATAGAATAAAATTCTTGACCCTTCTATTTTTAAGTATTTGGGTTGACAAGAAACAGGGGAAAGGGTTCTTGAAATAACCACCAGTTTCCTCATTTTGTAAGGCTTAAAGGTGCATTTTAGTGTGAATAAAATATATATTAGAGTAAAATTGCATCAATCTGAGCCCCTGTAAAACCAGATGGAACTCTCAAACTTACAATTGGAACTTTAAAAAGGAAACTATTTACAATGTGGGAATGTTTAGGGGAACCAACAAGAGATAGTGCAGGGATCTCTGGGCTAATCCTATCAGGCCTGAGTCTAAAGGGAGAACAATAATTGGAACGTGGAGAAGGTGTTTATGGGCTGCCTTTGAAGATCTGTAATTCTGATAAAAGGATGCCACCTAGTTACATGTGACTCAGCAGATAAATATGCTGACCTTTCTTTCCGACTTCTCCAGCCCCCAATCTCCTGCTATTGGCCAAACGCAGTTGGCGTCCAGAGGACCAGAGGCCTGATGATGCAATCTCCTATGGCAAAGAGAAAAAGTACAGGTGGATCTTGAGGGGCAAACCAAAGATGTCCAGAAAAGGTGGGAGTGCCATTCTTTCTCTATGTCATCATGACCTTTTGATTTCTGTTTGGAGATTAAATATAAGTAAAGAAGCATGGCTTTTGGAAACTAGTCTTGAGCGGTACTGTGGATGACCTGGACCTCAACCTTCTTGCCATGGCTATGTATTTCCTTCGGCTGTCTTCCATCTATTTTCCGATCTCATTGTAACGTTGATTCCCTTTACTAAAACTGTTTCCCCCCTGTTGGATATATTCTAATGGACTCATGTTAGTGGAGTTCTAATGTTACAAATTCTAGTGTTGCATCATGGGGAGGGGTCTCTACAATGAGCTACACTAGAAGGATTCATTCTAAAATACAAAATTTTGATAGAATGAAAACATACTGAAAATAGACTTCTTTTATTGTGTGTGTGTGGAACTGGGAATTGAACCTAGGGACATTCTACCTCTGAGCTACTATCCCCAGCCCTATTTTATTTTATTTTGAAATAGGGTCTCGCTAGGTTGATGAGAATCTCACTTCTTTCTGAGGCTGTCCTCAAACCTGCAATTCTCCTGTCTCAGCCTCCCAAGAACTGGGATTATAGGTGTGTGCTACCATGCCCAACTTTGAAAATAGATGTCTATCCTCTCTAAACAGCAGCATCCTAAGTGGCTCTCTCCTAATTTGATGTTATCCCTACTTCATGATCTCCTGACCACCTTTGTTTCTATCTATTCCCAAGCCTAGTTCTTCAGGCTTCCTCGTTTACTTTTAAACACATTGAAATTTGGTTATGTTAGTAAAAATCAGTTTCTGTTGCTTGCAATTAAAGATCCTACATGGTATAGCACTCTAAGAGGAATCCTTTTTAGTCCATCTATTTCCTACCATTTTTGGCCTTCCTTTATCTTTAATTTTTAAATCTATCTCTTTTGTCTTCTTCAACTTCTGAGAGTCCCCAAAGCATATCATATGATTTCTCAGATACCTGGTGCTAATTTGGTCTTTAATCGATCACATACAGCTCTATGATCCTCTTTTCTGATCTATACTGCCTGGATGGCCCTGCCACTATTTTTAAAGTTCGTCTCTCAATAATCAGGAGTGAAATAATTGACTACTGTATGTATGTATATATCTTGGTACTATTTACTTAATAAAAATTTTACCCCACCTCCTTCTTTTCAGTAGAAGATAATTTAGATAACCAGACTGTGACATAGAGAGATTGGTTTCATAGAATGATGATCCATGTTTGCTTAGAAGTGGCATTCTCTAAAATCATAGAAAGTGTTTACTGAGCCTGTATTACTATGTGCAAGACATTCAATTAAACTCTGCAGATACATCATTTGGTTAGTCATTTTAAAGCCTTAGGATCTAAGTATAATTATTTTTCTACATTATAAAAAGGAAAAGTGGAGCACAGAAAGTTTAAGCAACATTACTAGGAACATATAACTAGTGACAGGCTGAACAACAACTCACTTAATACTCTCCTTTACACATACTCACATACATGTATTCTGAAGCCAAGTTCTTTATCATTACTTTGACTGTAAAAAACAAAATATTGTTATAAATAAGAGGTAGTCATTAAAATGAATCACATGAAAAAACTATGTTATTAAATTTTAGGTTGAGATGCTTACCTACAAGAAATCTAGACCTGAGATCTGCTCTCTCTTTTCGTTTAAAGAGGGATTAGTAAATTTTAGAGAGGTGATTAAGTAGCAGAGGTATTAATATCCACTGATACTTGCTCCTTATGTCAAACAGGAATTAAGAGGTAATTCTCTCAGAAAATAAGTAAATGATGTTTGAGGCTGTGTCTTGAGACTTCTTGCAACTGCTTTGGTGCCATGGCTTCACATCCAAGCCTTCCTCTGGTTTGATGCTCTTCCCTCTCCATGGTGCTGCATCTGCTGGCATGTAAACATTAATGCTGCTGACACCGTATCATGCCAGTTTCTTTAGAGAGGAAGCAGAAGCAGCAGCAGCAGAAGAAGAAGAAGAAGAAGAAGAAGAAGAAGAAGAAGAAGGAGGAGGAGGAGGAGGAGAAGGAGAAGGAGGAGAAGGAGGAGAAGGAGGAGAAGGAAGAGAAGGAGGAGAAGGAGAAGGAGGAGAGAATCTCTGTTTTAATTATAAGCTCTCCCTTATGAAGAGGTAGAAAGAAGTAGGCAGATAGAGCCAGAGGGCCACGGTGGAAAAACTTCATTTCCTGAGAAGCAACATATGCTAACTAACTTCCCAAACTCCTAAAGAGACCAGACTTCCCAAATATCAAGTGATAACAATATTAAGTGCCTCCTGATAGTGAGCAGAGCTTCACAAAACTCCAGTTGTTCCTGTTGATAAACAATCCCGGGAGATTTCCTGGGGAGTCCAGGAAACAGTGTCTGGAACCCCAACTGAGAGGAGACTCAAAGAAGGACGCTATGCAAATACACTATGCAAATCCTAGGAAACTGCCTCTGAGACCCAAGGAGATTCAGAAGTATATAAACCCCTAGACTACCTACTCTAGTCAGTATTTCCCACTTGGGAATCCCTCCCTTTTGGTAGCTTTCCTCTCTCTTGCAGGTTGTGTAGACTTTGAAAAGTGGTGTGTAATTGATGGCACTTGGCCTGGGGAATTCTTGGGTGGTGGCCAGAAAGCCTCCACTGGACATCAAGGCCAACTGAGGCCCCTAGGGGTGACTTGCACCTCTTTTCTGGCAGATCGCATAGACTTTGGGAGAAAGCAGTTTGCAATTGATGGTGCGTGACTTGGGCTACTCCCAAGTAGTGTCCAGAAAGCAGCTGCTGGACTCCAGGATCCCCATTGCCTGCAAGGGTGTTCTGCCTCTTTTTCCCCTCCTGCGTTCTCTTTACAATAAACTCTCTGCTCCCACTCACCTTTCTGTTGTCTGTGAGTGTCATTCTTAGTACTTTGTAGACAAGAACGCTGGAAAGGAAAAACGTCTATTTCACTTAGAACTCAGGCAAAATTCACTTTGTCCCAGGTCTTGGGGTACATTTATAATATTAGTAATCACCAACTCCAGTCATTGGCCGTTTTCTGTGTGCCAGAGAAGTGCTAAGGCCTTATAAATATTCTTGGTTAATCATCACAACAACCTTAGGAGATTAATATCATTCCAATTTTACAGTGAGACTCCAACTGAATCTCTGAATCTCTGAGCGTGAAGTAACCTGTTTAAGGTTACACCCTTCTTTCTGGTCCACACTGCTTTGGAACCACACCTGAATTGAAGAGCAAATTCAAGATCAGAATTTATATCCCACAGAAGGACTTTTCACAGATAAAAACCTTTCACACATAATTTAAGAGTATCACAGTGTATAGATTTAAGGTTCTCTAAAAGTTTCGTTTTTCTCCCAAGCTTTCTGTTGGTAAATGATTTAGCTACCTTCTACCTCACTTCTTTATATCTTTTCTCCATTTTGTCAGTCTATTTCACAAATGTATTCAAATCATGAGGTTCGTCGTTGTTTTCAAATTTACTGCCAGCTGATTTTAAAAATGAAAAGTTTCCTGTTTCCTATGGAACCGATTCCCTTTGCATAATGGAAATCCACCAGAAACATATTTGGCCCATCTGAGGTTGCCATATGCAAAAGATTTTCTATTGTTTCTTTTTTTTTTAGTATTTCCTTCAGCTTTTTGTTCCTGTAACTTGTGGAACGCTTGATTAATCTCCAGATTAGGTCTCTTGTTCACTAGTTGCTAGGTCAGAGCCAACCTTATTAAGCTTCTTTCCGAGCTCCATCCAAGTGACATACATTCACTATACGTATAATGATATTTCCCAGCAGTGCGAGAGTCCACTGGCCAAAATGTGGCACAGGAAATAGCATTTGCCATCTACCTTCCTCTTTGGTAACACAGGCCACTTTTATTTTTTGCAACCAATTCCTTTGCTGAAAATTAGTTTCACTTGCAAAGCACACTCTGGTGGCATGTTTCATCCTTTCCTTTGAAGCCTCAGGAATTCCTGTCCCTCTCCACCCCCTCAAATTTTGCAAGAAGCTTTTGATCTTGAAGAGTTCTAAATGCATAATCTGAAGTTTTGGAGAATTCTGGGAACACCCCTATATAGAAAGCTCTGTGCATAGAGGATCAATCTGGCCCACGACTCCAAAATACACCTTTTCAAATGAAAGAGGAAAATGGCAAGTGTCCCACATCCAGTCAACTAAATGGCTCTTTTTACACCAAGTTGTGATAAAAGCAAACAGAAAGTCACAGTTCTATTGATACATGAGCCTATCTAAGACAGCTTGCTCTGACTGTTTTAGACTGGCAGGCACTTTGTATACTTTTAATAGCATTTCAACACTTGTCTGTTATTTAAACAACATCCTCTTTCTAGCTGGAATATAAATGTGTGCTGAAACTTTCTACATATTTGACACAGGCAGCCCCTTGGTATAGTGTTTCCTGATAACAGAAAGTTGGTTGGTAAATAGGAAGTTATCTAAATTGTTTAAGTAGCTCTCCTGGTTGAGATAAACCCTTGTTCAGCAACTTGTTTTTGATTTGTAAAAACAAGCCCGATAAGCCTCTCTGGCTGAGGTTATCTTAGCTTTTCAGAGGACTCCAGACAAATCCTGTACCAATGCATACTCTGTAGTCCGGTCTCTCTCATTTAATAACAATCATCTGCCTTGCAAATGACACAGGAAAATTTAGGCAAATGTGCCTGGAGACCTCCAGAGTGAAATAGGACAAGATAACAACACTAGTTTGTTGAACTAGATAAGATACCAGAGTGAAGCCTCCAGGGATCTGCTTTGGAAGATTGATGAAGAAGGTTCTCAAGGGTAATGAGCCAAAAATGCAAGCGCTCCTTTGACACCGGAAAAGTTTTATTTTGTTGCTTCCTTGAACAAGCAGCTTTGTCTAGACTTGAGAAGTGTCACACCTTTGGAATAATCCATAAAAAAGGTAGCAGGTCTCACATCCTTACGTGACTCTTGCTTCCTGAGACACTTATCTTTAGATCCCACTTTGGCATTTGATTACACCTTCTGGTGACTTATTCTCCTGGTTCCTATCTGGTCTTTCCAAAGACCAGTTACTGAGCAACTCTTTCATGGGAGATACTGTTCTCGTCATTCTCTCATACTTTATCTCATTTGTTACTTACAGCAAATTTTTGAACAATGTTTTATTATCTCCACTTTTTTTTTGACTTGGAAAGGAAACAGAAACATTAAATAATTTAGGTACAGGATCCTGGACCTGAAGTCCCCTTTATCTAACTCCAAGGTCTTTCTCCCACATTCTGCTTTCCTAATGATACTGTAAATTCTTTGGAAGCACAGAGGACACCCAGTTAAATGGAATTTATTGTTTTGGGAAAGTGATTTCACTAAATCAACCCTTTCTTGGCCTGAGAGAAGTAAAGCAAATGGTTAGGTTATCAATATTTATAATACATTTTTAAATGTATTATTTTATTTGATATTCAAAATAATCCCATGAATAAGGACAATTATTACTACCATTTAGAGATGAAAATATAGAGGCTTAGTGAGGTAAAGATTGACTAAGTTCACATAGCTTATCAGTGTCCAAATAAAAATTTGAACTCGTGTACTTTTGATACTAGGCTCCAAAGTTTTATCAACTGAACTTTATACAGCTACTGGTGCATCAGCGAGTTTTTAACCAACTGATCAAATGGCCCCCTTGACACCATAGACGTTTTTTTGAAAACACCTTCTGTCTTGCATTCTGGGATGCTCTTCTTCATATCCCTGTCATTCTTTCAAATGTTGTTTTATCATAACAAGTATGACACATATCAAAAAGCACATAGAATAATATTATAAACACTCATGGTAAGGAGCACATTTTGATCTTCTATTTGCTTTAGGTTTTTTGAAAGAAATAAAATATAACAGCTATCCCTTTACTTATTTCTCTTTTGTTTCCTTCCTCTCCCTCACCTTTGGCAATTGCTGTTTAATTTAATATAGCACTTGTTCACCTTTACATACTTGTATTACATAGGTATTAATAAATCGGATATACTGTTAATTTATTTGCTTATAAACTTTAACAAATGTACTATTCCTAATGCTTCATTACAAAACTTTCCAAAATTACATTTTTGTTACTTATCCATATTGATGCATATAGCAACAATTCATTATTTAAACCACTGATATGTATTCCATCATACCACAATTTTCCATGCTTTTTTTTTTTTTTGCAGTACTGGGGATTGAACTCAGGGGCGTTCTACCTCCGAGCTACACCCCCGGCCCTATTTTTTATACTTTATTTTGAAACTGGGTCTCACGAAGTTGCGGAGGGCCTCTCTAAGTAGAGAGAGAGAGAGAGAGAGAGAGAGAGAGAGAGACAGAGACAGAGACAGGGAGAGAGACAGAGAAAGAGAGAGAGAGAGAGAGCTGAGGCTGGCCGCGAACCAGGATCCTCCGGTCTCCGCCTTCCAAAGAACTGAGATTACAAGCGTGCGCCACCACGCCAGGCTCAAAAACACTTCTTAAGTCCCTTAGTAGTTCTGAAATTTTCTCTCTAGATTTTTTTCCAAGATTTTTTTTATGAGAACAATTATATTGTCTACACATAATACAAGTTTCTGTATTTTCTTCTCTTCTTAGGTTACCTTATTTCTTTTTCCTTGTTCTACACTTTAGCTAGGATTGTGGTCACAGTCCTAGGCCAGAGGGGTCCTAAATTTGGGGAGCCCCAACAGACAAGTTTCAACCACTTGCACCAAAAATCAAATGGAAGATGTAATTATGAAAAGCAGGAAAGGAATTTATTCAGTATAGCCATACTAGGAAGACAAGAGGGCGTTAGTGGCATGGGCTTTGTCTTCCGGGTGCTGAGATGAGCTTCAGGTTTAAGTAGGGGAAGGAACAAAAGAGGCGCTATGAAGTAGTTTAGGTAAGCAGCCTTGGTCAAACCCTGGTTGGCTTGCTCCTTGTCAGCAATAGGAAAGTTGCTGCTCTCTGGGTGTGGCTTCAGTTCTTATCACAGGATGTTTATCCATCAACCTGTTGTTCCTAGAATCCATGGTGACTTGCAGGAGAGAATGACTCAGAGAAAAGGAGAAGTCAGAAAGGAAAGGTGGAGTTAGGCCTTCAAGTTTAGGGCAATGACTGGAGGCTTCTAGGCTCTGATCTACAGGTAAAAGATGGCAATTGACAATCTGTTGATTACAATGTCCCTGGAAATCTTGAAAATGCCTTACTCTTATCTTGGTGACAGATATAAAGTGAAGGCAGAGCCTCCAAGCTTTTATCCTGCTTTTAGCTACCCACTGGACAGCTGCAGGCCCACGTGAAGAGTCAGTGCTTTTAGCAAAAGCAGCCTCTGAGTCCCTGTGATTGTCCTTCAGCACAATGTGAAGCATTAGCTGCAATAGGTTCACCCTTCAATTATATTTTATTTTAAAGGGCACACTTATAAATTTTAATTTTTAAATAACATGCTTGCTTGCAGGTTTTCAGAGAAAATTTCTTTCATTCTTTGTTTACTAAGTTTGTTTTAATTCATGATGGAGCGTTTTGAAAACCATTTTCAGAATCTTTTGACCCTGGACTACTCTTCAATTTCTGCTACTAATTCCTTTTGAAGTCCTCAGAATGTAAGTAGACTGAAGCTCCTGGGTATAGGCTTCCTCTCTATCTCGATTAGTGATCTGCAATCCACTCTGTGGGCACCAGCGGAGTACTTTTAAAAACACAGATGCCCAAACCCTATCTCAAGAGATGGAATCAATTATTCTAGGTGGGGTCTAGGATTTGCTATTTTTAAAAGCTCTTTAGCTGTTTTATCCAGAGTTAAGGAGTCATAAAGTGCCTTTAAAAATGATTGTGGTGGGAGAGAGAGAGAGATCAAAGGAGAACAGTGTTTTATTAGAAGTGGATACATTTTTATTCTCTTTTTCTGTCTCTCCAGAGAAAACTTATTTTTGTGACTCTATCTTATAGAACATAGGATGGAACTTTCAACTTAATAAACTGTGGCTGGCAAGGGGCTTTTAGATTCTTTAACATGGAAACTTAACTTTATTAATTTTATTCTAAGCATTTATTACAGACAAGGTATGTTCTCTCATCTTCTGGAAGATTTGGATATTATCCCCTTTCTTCTCTCAGACAAGGGAAAACAATTTCCCCTAGAGCCAGACTCCAACATTAAAAGGTCATCAGGGTCTATGCAGATAAAAAATGAAATAAACCGATTTGGAGGGGGTAGGTATGTATAACATAAAAAAATTGCTAAACCTGTAACTACCACTGCAGACTACAATAGTGGGGGTCAAAAAGATCTCTTCTCCCCAAAGAAGTTTAAAAGATACTTTGCTTCTCTCAATATGGTCCACACCATATTGAGCTTTGCAAAATCTCAGATCCTTCACTTAGACCCAATGGATCAGCATCTGCAGTTTAACAAGATTCCTGAGCAGGGATAGTGGCCCATGCTTGTAATCCCAGTACTTGGGAGGCTGAAACAGGAGGATCACAGGTTCACAGCCTCAGCAATATAGCAAGGCCCTCCACAACTTAGCAAGACCCTGTTTCAAAATAAAATAAAATAATAAAATAAAATAAAATAAAATAAATAAAATAAAATAGGGCTGGATAGGGCTGCGGGTATAGCTCGGAGGTAGAATGCCCCTGGGTTCAATCCCCAACACACACACACACACACACACACACACACACACACACACACACAGATTCCTGGTGACTCATAGACATGCTAAAGTTTGCAAACACACAAATCAAATAAAGCATCAGGTCTCCACCTTGGATATACAACATACCTGGGGGAATTTAAAAAACGAAAATACTTGGGTCTTCTCCAGAGATTTTGATTCAGTTGGTGTGTGTGTGGGGGGTATGCTAGAATCATTTTGGGAGGAAGAAGCTCCAAATGACTGATGGAGAGGAAATGGGAGTTAGTGCATCCCTAGTGAGAGAGAGAGTAGGAGGAGTGGTGACATACAAGAAGTCAGTGGAGAAATTGAAGGAAAATCCAGGGATTTTTAAAAAATAGGGGCAAACTCTGATTGGTGATAATCCTGCCTGTTTCCCTCCTGAGATCCTTGCAACAAAAAGGTACATCTTATTGCACAAAATTTACACATTTGAAATGAGTGAAAAGGCATAGTATGTTCAACAGGAAAATGTTGTGTAAGAAGTGACTGAGACTCAAAATGTTAAACATAGTAGTTTGAAAGAATATGAATAAATTCACGGATAACCAAATACTGTCACCTTTACAGTTAATGTTGTAGAAAGAACAAGACCTGGATGTAAATTTTTTTTCTGTATCCATGCATGATATACTTAAATATCTATTGAGCACTAACTGTATGCTAATCATTCTTCTATGCATGGAGTCCTTAATAAAAAGATAAAAAAGTTGTCCTCTTATAGCTTCTGTTTTAAGAAGAAGTGTGTTCAAATGAAGTGTATAACTTCATTTTATAACTATAGCAGCACACCAGGAAATAAAAGTTTAAGTGGGCCTTTAATGCTTCAGATGAAGCAATTTATCTGTCTGCACAGATCCTTTGTCCAAATTATCACCTTAAGCTGTAGTCCCAGCCAGGGCAAAGGTATCAGATGTTTATCTCTTATGTGGATAGTACCTATACATTGTTCTTTGTTGTAGGTAAGCTAGCCCTAAAAGAGTTTTTATTGTTTTTTTTTTTTGTGGTACTGATACTTGGACCCAGAGACTTTCTACCTCTGAGCCTTATTTTATTTTGAAACAGGGTCTATTATTTTTAGATATAGAATGACCCCCAAAGAGCTCATGTATTAAGGTTCAGGGTTGATATAATTAAGTCATGAGGGCTGTATTCTCATCAGTGGATAAATCCATTGTAATGGATTTGTGGGTGGTAACCTAGGCAGGTGGGGTGTGGCTGGAGGTGGGTCCCTGGGGGTGTGGCCTTAGGGACTGTGCTTTTGTCTTTGAATCTTCTTGCTTGCTTGCTTTCTTACTTCTGGCCTCCATGATGTGAGAGTGGAACCCTTGCTGTCCATCTCTCTGCTTCCTGCTGCCTTGGCCTGAGATCTGCAGACCTTGGCCTCACATGGACTGAATTCAAAATCTCCAAAAATTGAGCAAATAAAACTTCCTCCCTCTAAGTTATGTGGTCAGTTGATTTCGATTATATCAGTGAGAATGTTGACCGAGACAGGGTCTCACTGAGCTGCAGAGGGCCTCACTACATTGCTGAGGCTGGCCTTGAACCTGCAATCCTCCTGTCTCAGCCTCTCAAATCCTGGGATTACAAGCATGCACCCGCATGCCCAGCTTAAAATAGTGTTTTGAATCAATCTAAGTATGGCATTATTCTTTTTTGCCATAAATAATTCTAGAATGTTTTAAGAAAGGTATTCTCAGAAATAGTTACCCCTTATTATGTGAGAATACCAATGCCAATCTCAATATCTTGTATGGGAAATGGGGGGGAACCCAGGGAAAACTCACCAAGTGCTGTGTGCATATATGTCACCATCACTATGAACTACATTATGATGTGAGACTATAATGCACCAATAAAAGTATGAAAAAATAGTTACCCCTTGTCTGAGGTTTAGTAGAAATACAATCACACTTTGATAATATGTTCAGTTTAGAGATTTACTTGCTGCATTTTGATTGATTCATACAACTTCAGTAGTTTAGTCAAAAATAACTTTAGAAATATTTTAAAACACATTAGTTAATTATATCTGAAAACTGGCAATATCTGTAAGTCTGCAAAAGAACTATCTAGGCTTGCAATTCTAAATAGCAACTAAACAGTTTGTTATGTTATATTACCCAGATATGTTATGCAAGCTTTTTGTCATGTTTAGCATCCAAAGCCTATGTCATTGTAATTTAATTTTGTTCAAATTAAATTCCTGTTTTTCATTTTTCTTTTTGGTACTGAGGATTGAACCTAGAGGCATTCTACCTCCAAGCTACACCCCCAGCCTGATTTTACTTCTTATTTGGAAACAGGGTCTACTAGGTTGCTGAGAGCTTTGCTAAGTTTCTGAGGCTGGCATTGAACCTGCGATCATTTATCCTGTCTCAGCCTCCCAAGTACTGGGATTACAAGAGTACACCACCATTCCCAGCTCTTAAGTTTCTTTTTTCTAAAAGGAAAGCATATATATATATATATATATATATATATATATATATGCTTTATATATATATATATATATATATATATATATATATATGAGGAAAGCACATATATATATATATATATATATAGTTATTTAGTTATTCACTTATTCACTTTTCGGTCATATATTTCATAGTGGCAAAATTCAATATTAGTTACTGGCTCATTTAATCATTAAAAAATACATGTTTGCTAATTCTGTCTCTTTTGTATTATTTCTCTGAAGCCCAATATGCATTGCAAATGTCTTTTCTTTCAATTTTATTAAAAACTTTAAGATTTTAGATAGTTTTTTCCAGGTTGACAAATAGAATTTTTTGTTATTCAGTAGAATATTGTGATAATAATCTTACTTAGGTGTCAGTAGTAAAGGAAAAATCTTTCTCATTCATTTTTGGATTATTTTGTCTACCTCTTCACAATAAGTTTTGAGATTAGTGCACAATGATTCTCTCTGCAGACTTAAGTCCTCTCACTTTTCTGTTGTACCTCATTCCCAATACTGCTTGTGACAGCTACACTGAATTTTGGGTTGTTTCTTTCTAATGAATTTCTGATAATGCTGTGCTTCCTCTTTTGCAGGAACTTTTCCCCCATACAGTGACATTTTTAGCCCTCGGATCCTGCTTCATGATCATTTTAACTGTTTGATCGTCATTTTGAGATATTTTAATCATTAATGGACTCTTTCTTCCTTCATTTTCTCTCATGTTCTTTTCTGACAGATTCCGTGTAATTCTACAACCATACTCTCCATCCATTTCTGACTCACCTTACTTCCATTGTAGTATCAAGGAAATATAATTTTTTTATGATTTTGCTTCTGTTATTTGCTCTCTGTGGATAGACTGGCATTTTATCTTTTATACTTTTATTGGTACATTGTAATTATACATCGTAGTGAGGTTCAAAGTGATACAAAAATACATGCACACAGCACTTGGTGTGTTTTCCTCCAGATCCCACCCCACTCCTTCCCCATACATATTGGTGAGATTGGTAGAGATACTTTCCTCTACGGATGTGCCTCTATTTGAACAGTTTCCTTCATCAACTCTCCACCCCTTCTCCCTCCCCCAATTCCCTTCCGGTATTCTACAGGTCTCTGTCTTCATTTATATTAAATCCCTTTTGTTTCCTGTTTTCTCTCTTGTTTCTACATATGAGAGAAAACATTTGACCCTTGGCTTTCTGGGACTGACTGATCTCATTTAGCATAAAATTTTCTAGTTCTAGCTATTTTCTTGCAAATAACATAATTTTGTTCTTTATGGTTGAGTAAAGTTCTGTTGTACCTATATACATGTCAACATCTGTTGATGGACACCTAGGTTGGTTCCATAGGTAGGCTATTGTGAATTGTGTTGTTATAAATCTGGATATGTATATATCACTGTAATATTCTGACTTTAATTCTTTTGGAAGGATACCGAGTAGTGGTATAACTGAATTATATGGTGGCCCTTTTCCTAGTCTTTTGAGGAACCTCCACACTGATCTCCATAGTGGTTGTACTGATTTACAATCCCACCAACAGTTTTCAAGAGTTCTTATTTTCTTACATCCTTGCCAACACTGATTATTGTTTGTATTCTTGATGATTGCCACTCTAACTGGAGATAGATGGAATCTCAGCGTAATTTTGATTTGCATTTCTCTGATTGTTAATGGTGTTCAATATTTTTCATATATTTAGTGGCCACTTGTATTACTTTCTTTTATTTTTTGGTACTGGGGATTGGACCCAGGACCATTCTACCTCTGAGTTACACTCCCAGCCCTTTTTATTTTTATTTTATTTTATTTTATTTTATTTTATTTTATTTTATTTTATTTTATGTTTTGGAAACAGGGTCTTGCAAAGTTGCTGAGGATCTTGCTAAATTGCTGAGGCTGGTCTTGAATTGTGATCATCCTGTCTCAGCCTCCAAGTACTAAGATTACAGGTGTGTAGCACCACACTGGGCTTGTATTTCTTCTTTTGAGTAGTGTCCATTCAGTTCAATTGCCCATTTTTGATTAGATTATTTGTTTTTTTGATGTTAAACTTTTAAGTTCTTTTTTTTTTTTGCAGTACCAGGGATTGAACCCAGGGGTGTTCTAACTCCACGCTACACCCCCGGCCCTATTTTTTATACTTTATTTTGAATCCGGGTCTCACGAAGTTGCAGAGGGCCTCACTAAGTAGAAAGAGAGAGAGACAGGGAGAGAGAGAGAGAGAGAGAGAGAGCGAGCTGAGGCTGGCCGCGAACTCGGATCCTCCGGTCTCCACCTCCCAAAGTACTGGGATTACAAGTGTACGCCACCACGCCCGGCCCGGCAACTTTTAAGTTCTTTATATATCCTAGATATTGGTCCTCTACCAGAGGAGTAGCTGGCAAAGATTTTTCTCTCATTGTGCAAGCTCTCTCTTCACACATTTTCTTGTTTCATGAAGTCTCTAGTTCTTTGGGGCTGGGTACTATGGCTCATATTTCTCCTAAGCGTCAATCTGAATATATTACTCTAATGAAGTCTACATTGTGTAAGAGCATATTTTTACAGGAAAAAGTAAAATTAAAAGAAAAATAAGCACTTTTATTATATTAAGAGCATTGAATAAAAGCCTTCACCTTTTAATTACAAAGTAATTTTTCAGAGTTTGGTAGATGATTTAACACTTTTTCAAGTAGCTCTAGGATTGTGTATAATTCTTTACGTAGTATTTGCCTCTATTGTTTCTTGGCTTTCTGGCTCAGATAAAAAGTAGTATTTGCTTTCCCTGAAAGAGGTGTTGAAAACTAGGTACTTGACATGGATATCTTTTCTAGTTGGACAGTAGCAGATAAGAACCTCTCTGACAGAAATTCCATGCGGCTTTCCTCCTACAATGACCAAGTGAAGACTGATATTCTAGGGATAAAGTATTTCTATTTCCTTGGAATGCATGGTGTAAGTACGTCTACAAAGTTAACACCCAAGTATTTAAATAGACTTTTCTCAAAAATCATACCTAGCCTCAAATGGTGTGATCATTATGAAGCTGTTTTCAGTGTTCCTATAGATCAGATTAAGTTCATGTTTCAGATGTTGTACTGGGTGAGAAGAATGAGCAGAGAGGGAGTAAGGAAAGGGAAGGGGTAGAAAGATTAGCATCACGTAAAAATTGCTAATCATATTTATCTCGTATAGTCTCTGCAGACCCTTTCGTTCTATATTTTCCTGAACTATTTCTAAGGGTCCTAGTTGGTGTCTTATGGGTGCTCAGTGATAAATCATTTTGGAGGCTAGCTTCTGCCATTTCCTCCTTCCCATTTCCACATGGTTATGAGGACTCCTAACATTGACAGTGTCCAGAGCTGACTCCTGTAACACCAAACAAATTCCCTTAACTTCTGGGTCTCCACAAAGACAACATCTGTATGGTTTGGCCTGGCTAGATGCTACTACTGAAATGATTTCCCTGTGTATCTGAGCCGAAGGTCCTAGGGCTCCGGTCATAGGAAAGACTGTTCTTTTATTTCCTACATCCAAATATTAAGTATTTATGTTGTTCATTACACAGTGTCAGATGCAATGTAATATGTGAAATGAATGAATGAATGGAGATCCCCCACATTTTATTAAGTATATTATTAGTCTTGGTCCTCAGGGATTATGAATCATTATCTGGAGTTGAATCCAGTAGACTGATTTTTAAAATGTGCTCTCATGATTCTGCAGGTGATCTGTCTAGGGACCATGGGTTAAGAAACACTGTTTTAGGAACAATAAATATGAGACTTAGCCAAGTCCTACACATGAATTGGGCTTTCCTTTTGGGAAGAAAAAAAAACACTTGAAAGGAACTCCAGAAGGTAAATGATGCATGGACTTACTTAGCAGTTTATTTACTTGTATCTATAAATAATTATATTGTGTATTATACAGATGTCAATTTTGAATCAATAAGCTCTTTTCAGGAGGAATTAACAACCCAGTGATCAGAGGCAAAGCTCTGGTATTGCTCCTCTTATCTAGTTGTCATTTCTAAGTCGTTTTTCATCTTGGTGGTAATGGCGTCACATGTACTTTGGTGGCTACAGTGGCTGGTCATATGTTTCCTTGAAGTCATTTTGCCCAAGTATACACTGCCTTTGTGAATATACTTCTGTATTTATCTCATTGCACATCAGTCTATCACATTTTAAATTTGAACTTGCTAAATTATACTTCAGGGCTGAATGTCATGGAGTTCTGTCTAGCTAAGAAGATGTTTTTTATACTGTATTTATCAGATGTCATATTAGTTTTTCCTGATTTGAGCTTTCTGACTGTGATATTCTTTGCGTGTTTCTGGAGGAACAGATGTGTTTTTAAGTATTTCTGCCTTTCTAATCCTCTATGTCAGTGCTTCTCAAACTTTAATGTGCATGTAAATGGCCCAATTCAAAAGGTGTGGGGTGGGGCTAGAGAATCAGCATAGCAAGCTTCTAAAGGCCATGTTATAAGTAGTTAAGTTCCAAGAAACCCAGTAGTTGGTTTTATGCCACAAAACCATTGAAAATCATTGAGAGTCTTTAACCACACTGACCATAATCCCTCTTCAGAAAGGGGCTTCTCCTTCAATTCATAAAACCATTGTTGATAATCTCTGAAAAAAATCCTTTTGTCTCATTTATCATCTTGGCTATATATCATAACTCAGTAACATGTAATAACACTGACAAGTTCTGCTTATGAATTATATACTCTTCTCAGCTGAACTTTGCTACCTTTCAAGGTTTAACCTACCTTTTACCCTCTTCCCACTTCCCTCCACTGCTAAATTTATATCTTCATTGTTTCTCAGTTTAATTACTGCAAAATATCCCCAATGGTTTTTCATTCTCCAGCTTGTACTTCCTTATAATTCATTTTCCATTTCTCTCCTCTTGCATCCTCTTTCTTTCCCTCCGGAAACAATTTTTCAGCTTAATACAGGTGCAGATGGTACCCAAGCCAGGAGAGGGTAGAACGTGAGGGTGAGTTTCCATTCCACTTAGTGGTACTGACCCTTTAGTGCCAGGTGCTGCCACAGCTCAACCTTCTGATTGAGTGCAAAGCAAGAGCTACACACACTCCAGCTCTTATGCTCTGGATTCATCACAGCCTGTGTAATTAGACTGCTCTGCATAAGGCAGTGCTGTCCTTCCATAGGAAGGACTCTTCCTATGGATGGTAAGTGATTAAGACCCCACAGGCTCAATATGCTTTGACACCTCCAGCAATGAAAGCATTGTCTTTTTCCTAGTGGTATCACAGGCTGTGCTTAAATTATAAACACCAGGTGTGGAGGCGAGGGTGAGGAGGAGTTAATAGGGTTCCCATTCCCAGAAGGTATTGGGGTTGCCAGTTTTGTGACCTGAAGCCTTCAGCAATATGTGAAAGTTGCAGAAAGGTAGGGAGGACCAGATCGGAGAGAGAGCATTAAAGTGACCGAGGGGATTTCCAGAAATACTTGAGAGGAGCTTCCATAAAAAGAGTAAACTTCTAATCAAGCTGGTGGTTTCCAAAATGTTGAGATTTATGGGGTATTAAATGAATGTGACCCAATTTTGAAAAAAAAAAAGAAATCTGATTTGCTCTGGGTTCCATAAGCAATCTCTGTCCTCCTCCCACCCCCTAGGATTTATTCATGCCTGATGGGTAATAGATTGCTATCAAATAGTTCTTGGATGATTTTGAATAGTTAAATCAATTATTATATGTAGTGTATTTCACAGATTCCCCAGGTCAGCTACCTACTGGGTTGGTTGATAATCAGTAACGATGTCTTAAAAAATTGTGATACATATTATCTAGTCTTGATTTCCATCATAAGAAAATATTTATTAATCTTTATTCTAAGTCTAAAAAAGGTTTTGAAAGCTTCATACAAATGGCTAATATTTTCCTTTTCAAATTCTGTTTTTCCAAGTCCTAGAATTCGGCAAAAGTGTGGGATCCACTCTGGGGCCACGGACCCCAAGAAAGATAAGCACAGATCTGCCCTCCCCACCCATTTCCGTTAGGTTAGATTTACCTTTTCTTGTTTCATATGTTAGATTTCCAAATAGAACTTCATTTGGAGTGGGAGATCTGCTGGTAAAACAAACAAATAATTTTAGAAATTGAAATTCAGCCATCCATCGACAGGATTCTGGGGGGCATGTTGGATGTATTCGTTTTCCTGGGGCTGTTCTAAAAGTGTGTTCCCTACTTTTGTTTACCTCCAGCATGACCTTACAGGATCTTCCACTGACAGCTCCCCTGTGTTCACAGAGCCCCAGCAGCCTTCTTAGGAAGCTGGAGCTCTGCAAAGGATGTGTGTGAAGAACTTGTGTGCTCTCAGATCTCATGTAGCCACTGAATTGATTGGGTTACTTCTGAAGAGAGGTGAGTGGATGAAATATTAACCAGACCTGGCTTCAGGGACAGAGGCTCAATTCCTGCTGTGTCATCAGTGCTTTTGAGCAGAAAACTTTTCGAGAGCTGGAAAATTTCCCTCTTTACTTCATCTTAGTGTCAGTAGTATTCTTCCTAGTATTTTCGTTAGTTTGTCTAAGTGACCTTGTGCTCAAAATTACTGAACGACACAGAGGCCAAGTTCATCAGGGGATTTTTTTATTTTAATGAGGATGTTACCCTCAATGATGTTAAGTTCAAATGTTTAGGGAAGTTTTTGTATATATTATTCATTAATCTAAGGTTAGTATCTGTAATTTTGTTGAAATACTTCTTGGATTGATTTGCATTTTTCACCTGAGCAAAATTTTTCAGGAACCACTCCCTGAATGAAATCCAGTCATTTAAATGGTGTACTATTTTCTTTGCCTTAATTGTTTCAAGATTTTAAGAGTGTTCTCTTTTTAGAGTTTCAAAATGTTAGCAGTAAACCTATATTCACCTCATTAATCCCCATCAAGATTTTAAAATGCTTTTATTTCTTTTTTTATTATTGTGCTGAAAACCACATAATTTGAATTTACCCCCTTAGTAAATTTTTAAATTATTAGGAAATTGGAACAAAGTACATTTCCTAACCTCACACACAACTAAACCCAATACTTCTAACACCAGATTATCCAGTGGATACCAGCTGGGTGTCTGTCCTATAATTCAATTCTTATAATAACTGGAGATAGCATCAGGTCTCTGGTTAAGGATTTCATCCTATAAGGCGGTTCCTACATCCCCACCCCTTTAGATGCTAATCCCACATTCCAGGTTGTGACCTGTACATCTTCTGACTAACAACTATATATCGAGATTCCCATAACCCCTCATCAGGTAAGATTAACTTGCTAGAGTGGCTATAGAACTCACAGAAACATTTTACTTGGTTTACTCATTCATTATAAAAAATATTACAAAAGACACAAATAAACATTAGATGGAAGAAATGCACAGGATAAAGTATGGAAGCGTGGGTGAGGAACTTCCATGACCGCTCTGAGCATACCGCCCTCCAGTCATTTAAGTGTGTTTAGCTGTCTAGAAATTCTGGAATTCTATCCTTTTGAGTATTTATGGAGGTTTCATTAGGTAGGCATCATTGGTTAAATAATTGGCCATTGGTGGTCAACTTAACCTTCAGCCCCTCTCTCTTCCTCTGAAGTCAGGAAGTGGAGCTGAGCGTTCCAATAGCCCAATAACATTTGACTCTTCTGACAACCGATCCCCTATCCTGAAGATATCCAGGAGCCCCCAGCCACGGGTTATCTTATTAATATACAAAAAGACACTCATCATTTGAGATATTCATCTCTTTTCCTCTCTTGATGTCTTCCTTTGCATTGTATTGATTTTTTTGTACTGACATCTTTGTTTCCTTTTTCATTTTCTTTTGTGTATTTTCTATAGGTATTTTCTTTGTGGGTATCAAGGGGCATACATAAAACACCTTATAATTATAACAATCTATTTTAAGCTGATAATAGCTTTATTTCAATCCCATAGAAAAGCTCAATCTCCTATACCTCCTCTCTTTTATGTTATTGATGTCCAAAATTATTCTTTTTTTAATGGTTTATTATATGGTATAACCATTATCATATTTTTATATAGTTATGTTTTATTCTTTTGTCTTTTTTTGTGTGTGGTACTGGGGATTGTACCCAGGGGCATTCTACCTCCGGGCTATATCCCCAGCCCTATATTTTTATTCTTTTGTCTTTTAACCTCTATACCAGAATTAAGAGTGATTTATCCATGATCATTACTTTATCCATGACTATTATAATTTCACAGTATTCTGTATTTTCCTATTGTGTTTATCTTTAACAATGAGGTTTATACTTTCATATAACTTCTTGTTACTGTTATCTTTTCATTTCGTCTTGAAGGATTCCCTTTTATATTTCTTATAAGGCAGGTCTAGTGGTGATGAGCTCACTTACCTATTTCTTATATTGGAAAGTTTGCATCTCTCCCATTTTTTTTTTTGTTCTGCCTCCCAACTATACCCCAGCCCCATTTCATTTTATTTATTTTTTTAACGTGCTTTTATTGGTGCATTGGAGTCTTACATCGCAATGAATATCTATTTGATGCTAATATACATGCACACAGCTCTTAGTGTCCCCCCTACCTCCCCCGACCCGTATGAGGTATCGAGAATGATGTTGGTATATTTTCACATGTACATATTGTTTGTGATAGTAATTCCACTGATTTGCTTCTTTCTTGTCCTTCCCCTTCCCTTGTACCACTTCCCTTGCCCCACTGAGGGTTCTCCATTATCAGCCGGAGTCCCTTGTGTGTTCCTACTACTCCCTAGGTTGCACATACTAATGAAAACATATGTCCCTTCTTTTTTGTGATTGACTGATCTCACTTAACATAATGTTCTCCAGATCCTTCCACTTTCTTGCAAATGATGTTATTTTGTTCTTCTTTATTGCTGAGTAGAATTCCATTGTGTGTATCTCCCACAATTTTGTAATCCACTCATCTGTTGATGGACACCTAGGTTGGTTCCATAATTTGGCCACTGTGAATTGTGCTGCTATGAACATGAGTATGCATATATTAGTGTAGTTTTCTAGTTTCAATCCCTTTGGTATGATACCCAGTAGTGGTATAGCCGGATCA
>PVJS01017542.1:0-36044 GCA_004027185.1 Glis glis
ATCCTGAAAAATGGAACAGGGATGTATGGGAGGACTCTGAAGAGGCTGGGGACATTGAATCTGAGCATTCTGAGGGGTTTGTCTTGCCAGAAGATGAGGACTCCCCACCCTCTACAGAATTGGCTTCTCCACCTTCCCCTGGGGGAAATGCTCCAGCATTGCTTAGGGTGACAGAGCAAGGTAATGCTGATACCCTTCAGGACCCACCTACCCCACCCATTTTCGCCTCTAGGCCTATAACTATGAGCAAGTCTAACCGGTCCCCTAGAAGTGAGGTGCAGGTTGTGACCCATGAGGAAGAACGCTATACCCAAAAGGAACTTATTGAGTTTTCTAACTCATTCAAACAGAGGTCTGGGGAATATGTATGGGAATGGATTTTAAGGGTGTGGGATAATGGTGAGAATAATATACGATTAGATCAGGCTGAATTTGTTGATATGGGCCCGTTGTGCAGAGATTCTAAATTTAATGCAGCAACTCGTAATGTTAAAAAGGGGACTAATAGTTTATTTGGTTGGTTGGCTGAGGTATGGACCAAAAGATGGCTTACTGTAGGTGATTTGGAAATGCCTGACCTCCCTTGGGGATTCAAAGGCTGAGGGAGCTTGGAATGCTGGAGTGGATTTGCTGTTTGGGATCTTCTCCTCCACAGTGGACACATCCTGAGGACGTTCCCTTCTCCCGTACTTTAAGAAATAAATTTGTGAGGGGGGCACTATCATCCTTAAAGAGCTCTGCTGTTGCTATCCTCTGTATGCCAGAGCTTACAGTGGGAGACGCAATTGACCAATTATTGGATTTGGGTGTTATGGATATTCTTAGTTCCCGTAACAAGGGTCAGGTGTCGGCTCTCATTTGTCAGGGGCAAGGCAGTCATACCTATTATAATGGATGGCAGAGGAGGAGCGATGAGCAGAAGGGCTTGACTCGTGCAGATTTATGGCGTTGGCTGATTACTCATGGTGTCCCCAGAAGTCAAATAAACAGGAAACCCACCAACTTCCTATTGAATTTGTATAATCAGAAAAATTCCAGGATGGCAAGTGTCTCAGACCCTCCAGGAATGAAGGTGTGGGTCACCCCTCTGGGTGAAGAACCTAGACCTGCTGGAGTGCTGGCTGAAGGTAGAGGAAATGCAGAGTGGGTAGAAGAAGGTAGTTTGGAGCTACCTCTCCCTGGGAAAATAGTGAATCAAAAACAATATCGCATTCCTTAAGGGATTGCAGAGATTAGTGACACTATCAAGGACTTGAAAGATGCAGGGGTGGTTATTCCCACCATGTCCCCATTTAACTCTCCTATTTGGCCTGTGCAGAAGATAGATGGAATAAGTATTAGGAATAAGTATCACTCAAAAAGCCCTGCCTCCTGTTCAGGGAAGTGTCTGGTGTGTTTCCGGTTGTACGTGGGATAGCTTTACTATGTTAGGCGAGATTTTGATATTGTTATTGTATTGATTTCAAAAGACAAGGTTAGGAGTCAAGTTGACAAGGGGTGGACTTGTGATAAGTGGTCTGATTTGTCAACTTGACTCACCCCAGATCATGTGACTTTGGTTGTGTAACAGCGGATTGAACTGGAAGTCCTGTCCTAAATGTGGGTAGCAGGGTTCTGATAGGTGCAGGACTTGGATAAAAGAAGGAGAAAGCCACAGAGAAGGAGCCATGACTCTTCCCGAAGAGAATGCATCTGCTCTCATTTGAGATTGTCAGTCTGCAATTTTGCCATTTCCTTGAGGAGCTTCTTGATCTTCTGCTCTCGTCTGGGATCCTCGGCCTCCAGCCTTCGAACTGAAGCTTCGGTGTCATTTCTCCGAGGAGTTTCCTTGTCTTCACATCTTGGACTGGACTGAATTGGTGGTTGCTTCGATCCTGGGGCTCCAACTCTTGGACCGCCCGACCGGCTGCTGATTCCTCTGACTCTTCACGTGCAGTCGAAATTCAGGACTGTATTGTGAGCTAATCTAATAAATCATTTTTTTCCTCCCTTCCTTTTTTTCATTCCGTGAATTCTGTTGATCTGGTGAACCCTGACCAATATAGGTGCTCAAGGTGCAATGCCTGGAGAACATTGGGAATTAGACTTTACTGAGATTAAACCAACTGTGTTTGAGTAAAAGTACCTCGTGGTATTTGTGGACACATTTTCTAGATAGGTAGAAGCCTTTCCTACCCAGATTGAGACAGCCTCCATAGTGACTAAGAAGCTACTCCAGGAATTAGTCCCCAGGTTCTGCCCCTCACCCTGGGGTCCAACAATGGCCCAACCTTCATGGCCAAGATTTCTCAAAATTTGGCAAAGGAATTAAATATTAATTGGAAAGTATACTGTGCCTATAGACCACAGAGTTCAGGTCAGATAGAAAGAATAAATAGAACTTTAAATGAAACTCTGACCAAATTGGTTATAGAAACAGGCAAAAGTGGGCTAATCTCCTTCCCTTTGCCCTCCTTAGGGCAAGGTGTACTCCCTACCAAGAAGGTTTCACTCCTTATGAAATCATGTTTGGGAGACCACCACCTATCCTCCACAAACTAAGAGATGCACATAAAGAAGAGATAACTAATCACTGTCTTCTCAAGTCATTACAAGCTCTACAAATAACTCAGGAGGCCATCCACCAGACAGTCCAAAAATTGATCCCCAACCTGCCTCGGAGCCATCACACCAATTCCAGCCCAGTAATCTGGTATGGATGAAAAGAATTCCAGCTTGGACCTTGGAGCTAACCTGGAAGGGCCCGTATCCTATAGTCCTCACCATTCCAACTGCAGTAAAGGTGGCTGAAGCCTCCTCCTGGATCCATCATACTCAGCTAAAACAGGCTACAGAGGAAAAAGAAAAATGGACTGTCATCAGGACCACAGACCCATTAAAGATAAGACTTAAATGGGTCCCTTGATGACCCTCAGTCTCCTATGGTTGATGCTTATTCCTGGGAGGGAGGCCTTCAGTAGTCCTATCCTCTGGGTCTGGGAGATCTGAAAACTGGAGACGGGACCCTGATGGCAAACATCATCACTAAGGACCAGCCAATTTTTAAGATGGACCTCTGCTCTCTTATATCATGGAAAGGAGAATGGGTCTGAGGTGGAAAGAGAGGAATTCAGTTCCGAGGGTGTGGGACTGAAAGCATAGAAAAGAGAATATGATATGTCCAGTTTTACATTTGTCCAGCAAATGGAGAGGCTAGTTGTAGCACTCAGAGCCAATATCATTGTGCTGCCTGGGAGTGTGTAACTGAGGCCTCTTGGAAACATAATGACCCCTAAATCAAGGTAGACAAAGAACCTCTACCAGATGAATGATCATCAGGAAACTGTAATCCTCTCACAATCTGGGTTTTGGGCTGGACTTCAAGTGGTCACCACTATTGGAAGATGGGCAGGACCTGAGGAATTAGATTGTATGTCAATAGAGAGAACCTTGGTGATGAATTCACTACCAAGGAAGCCCCATACCCAGAAAATCCCCACCAATCTCTCTATGGTGTCTCCTACAGGTACAAGTGTAGACCCAAATCCTGAGGCAGCCCCCTCCATAATGGAAACCTTATCAAAAGTACACAAGTTACTTAATCACACTATGCCAGATTTGGGCCAAGCCTGTTGGTTATGCCTAGATCCTAGACCACCCTACTTCATAGGCATTGTGTCAAATTAGACCCTTCTCTGTTCATCAGGGGATACCAGATGTAACTGGAATCATCCTCGGATTACTCTAGGGGATCTCCACGGGCAGGGAATATGTCTCATGTCATCTGGCTATAATCTAAATGGCTCTCCCTATAAAGAGACCTGTAGTGACAGCCCATATGCCAACACAAGCACCGATTTATGTGTTGTCTTTAAAGCTCCTGAAACTACATGGTTGGCCTGCACCACTGGAATAACCAAGTGTGCCCCCTCTGATCAGTTTAAACAAGAAAATGGAGGTATTCTTTATGTCCTGGTATATGTTGTGCCACAAGTATTGATTTATAGTGGAGAAGAAGGATGAGCCCATCTTAGCCTAGACCCCAAGCTGACTAGAGTGCAAAAAGCAATCCCTATATTAGTGCCTCTTCTGATAGGGGCAGGAATATCCAGTTTGGCCACAATAGGGGCATCATCCCTAATAGTAACAGGTAAAAATTTTAAAGAATTAAGCACTCAAACAGATATAGATCTAGGCCACCTAGAAAACTCTCCAGGCTAGAATCCCAGGTAGATTCTCTGGCAGAAGTAGTACTCCAAAACTGTAGAGGACTAGATCTCCTACTTATGAAACAAGGTGGACTCTGCATGGCCTTAGGAGAAACTTGCTGCTTTTATGCCAACCAGTCTGGGGTAATTAGAAAAAGTTTAGCATTTCAGGTTGCAAAATAACCTGAAAGAAAGGGAAAGAAATAGACATGAATCAGATTATTGGTACCAGTCTCTATTCTCCTGGTTCCCTTGGGTGACTACCTTAATCACAACCTTGATAGGACCCCTCATTCTCCTGCTCTTAGCCTTAACAGTTTGCCCTGTTTAATGAACTGCTTAACTACTTATGTCAGAAAGAGAGTAAATGCGGTGAAGATCTTGGTTTTAAGGGATCAGTATAACTCCCTACCAACTAATAATGAGTTCATGATTTGACTCATGCCCATAGAACCAGTGGGTAATGTGATGATGCATAGTTAGAGCTTGTTAGCCAGAATAACTTGTTAGCTAGAGTGACTCCATATTGTTACCCAGCATGACCCCAAACCTGTCCCTAGAACACAGAAGTTTGCCTTGGAAAAATCAAACCAGGATGTTGGCAGGGTATATTATACTATGGAAAATACTTATTGTGTTACTGTTATTGTGTTATTGTTATTGCTAACAGCTTATTTTTGCTTCTGTATGTACATTATGCTTTGCTTGCTCAAATGCTAAGAAGAACTGTTGGGGACTTCCCACCCCTGCTATGGGAACCTGCTATGGGGACCTGCTGTGAGAACCTGTACTTCTCTCACCCCCTTATAGCTTGTGGCTTTGTAGTTTTGCTCTATAAAAGGAGCCCTGAAAAAATGGCAAGCTACTGCACTTGGGTTTGTTACCCAGTGTAGTCTCTGCTGGTAACAAAGACTTTCTATTGGCATTATCTCAGGTCTGAGTGGTCTTCTGTGGTGGTCCTACCTCATAACACTGGAATATAAAATGTATTAGAATAATCACTTCAAAATTCTAAAGAAAAATAGCTTCCAAACTGGACTTCTATGTTCAATAAAAACATCTTTCAAAAGTGGTCAAGAGAAAAAGACAAGCCACAGACTGGGAGAAAATATTTGCAAAGACACATGTAATAGAGAACTGTTAACCAAAATATATAATAAATTCTTAAAACTCAACAATAAGAAAAGGGGCCACCCAACTAAAAATGAGTAAAAGACCTGAACAGATCTCTCATCAAAAAAAGTATATATATATATATATACATATATATAATATATATACATATACATATATGTACATATATATATAACATACAGATTTCAAGTAAGCATATAAAAAGATGTTCAACATTATATGTCATTAGGGAATTTGAAATTAAAACAACAATGTGATAGTACCACACATGTATTAGAATGGCCCAAATCCAAAACAATGACAGCATCAAATGCTTCTTACAAATCTGAACAAATTCTTACCATATGATCCAGAAATCACACTCCTTGGTATTTATCAACACAGTATTCTGCACATGTATATTTATAGAAGCTTTATTAATAATTGCTATAATGGGGAAGCAACCAAAGTATCTTTTAGTAGATGAATTGAAAAATAAACTGTGGTACATCTAGACAATAGACTATTGTGTAGTGCTAAAAAGAAATGAGCTATCAAGCCACACAAAGATCTGGAGGAACCTTCAATGCATATTGCTCAGTGAAGAAGCAAATCTAAAAAGGCTGACAACTATATGATTCCAACTATACAACTAGGGAGACAGTAAAAGGAACAGTGGTTCCCAGGGATTAATGTGGATGGAGGGATTAATAGGCAGAGTATAGAGGATTCTTTTATATTAGTTAAACTATTCTGTATGATACTACAGTGGTAGATACTTGCCATTATAATATTTGTCAAAACCCATAGGGCATAAAATTGTCAGTTACCATCCTGCGGCGCACCTGAGGGGAATAGAATGACACAGACCCAGAGCAGATTTGAGAGGGGCAGGCCAGGGGACCTCACTTTATGGCGAAGGGGGGACGCATCATGCCAAAGAAGGAGGTGTGGCAGAGTGTCCAAGTGGATCACTGCCACTCCCCGGACCCCCAGATATTAAATAGGGTTTATCCTATCTGGTCTTTCTTATCTGGGTTGCTAAGTTCCCAGGCCAGTAGCCCATGCTTTGTCAGCATCTATGTGAAAGGATAATGTTTCAGCTTTTTCCAGGCCTGTGGCCTTCTAAGTTTTAAGGTTTGTAACTTTCTTATCTCATTGTCATGTTGACCCAGTAGGCTTGGGACAGAAGAAGCCCAGACAGCAGGCTGGGAAGAGTAGGAAGCAGCCTGTTTTAACCTTTTAAATGCATGCTCTGCTTCAGGACAGGGCATGGTATGAAATTATCTATCCATTCCCAGATCATTCCCTCCTCTTCTATTAACTTATTAACACCCATAAGCAAGGGAATATGGGTGTCATGATCAATCTAGCTACTTCTGTGCTGAAAGGGGGCGATGTGGGGCCCCAGCCTTGAGGGTGCATGCAAGAAATTTGTCCTGGGGGAATTAGATCATTCGCTATCACAAGTTGTCATGACCATGACCATCTGAGGGGCTTCGGTAGATGTTCATTTGTCATTTTATCTGGAGCATCGTCTGGAGCTTTGTTTTAATCCTGTTAGAGACAAAACTTGACCATATAATTTAGTAAACATGGACCAAATATGAGTATTAATAGAATGGCCACTAAAGGTCTCAAAACACATAGGCTTAATAGAACCCCACTGCAAACCTTTTAACTAATTTTTAATATAACCATCTTTATCACATATGTAATATTCCTTTCATAACCTTTATCCTCCACAAACATTCTGCGATGTACTCAAACCTTCTGTGACTTGCTTTTAGCCTTTTGATTTTATACTAGTCCTTCCTTTCCCATTTGGGACAATGTTAGGATAAACTTTACTATTCAGGATGCTTTCTAATTCCCAAAATATTCTCTTTTCTTTTTATCTTTTCTTACCAAAATTTCTCATACATATGTACCTTCTTTACATCTCTCTCTTCCTACATACTGGTTCCTTTTTGTCTTAATTTCTTTCTTGACTTTAGGTTTTGAAACAATTTTGTAAACTTTTTAACAAAGTAAGAAACAAATTAAAATAATCTATCCAAGTCTTACAGTGGCCTGGACTTTAAAGATTTTCTTTTCAGATGTTTACATTTTAGCTAGGACTGGCTGAAATAACAAGCACCTTACACAATAACCTTGAACAGTACCTTATCTTAGTACAGATAGCAAAAGAGAGAAAATAGAAGCTTATGGGTTTTCCCCCCTTTGGGGCTTTTCTTAGTTTTCTGACATTATCTTTCTAAAAGTGGAGCTGGGGTCTCTGGTATGACTAAGAAGGAATGAGAGAAATGGAAGTCACCTCAGGAGCAGGCTAAGTCTTGAGTAAAGAAGTGTTCCAGGAATGGCTTGATATGTCCCAACTGTAACTTAACAAGAGGACTTTGGATCAGGGGCAAAAGGCAACGTGGAGAATCTGGCACCCATGTTCATGATGAACTGGACAGACTGTAATTCAACCTTCAGGTCATCCAAGGCTCTTCAGTCTTAACCCAGGTAGTGGGAGCCTGGAGAAGTGGCTCTGGTACCCATCATGGAGACCTGGGTTCAAGGACACCAGATCCCTCTGGATCTGGGGGCACTTGAACTTCCAATGGTCTCCTTTACATTGTGGGCAGGGTCTTGAAGGGTATTTGTGGCCTCCCTGTTGAGGACATTCACGTCTGAAATGCCCCAGCTTCCCACACCTACAACAGACCTGAGGCTAGGCCCATATGGCATTAGCATTTATAGGCATGGCAGACAGGATTTCCCCACAGCATTTCTCCTTTTGTTTTCCCTTTTTCAGGTCTCTATTATAATAAACAGAATTGGCAGCATTCATTAGTTGATCCAAAGTGTTTTCTGGATCCGACACCAGTTTTTGGAGTTTTCTCCTTACATTAGGTGTGGATTGAGTCAGAAATTTATCTCTAAGGATGGCCTCCCCTTCTATTGATTATGGGGTCAAATTAGTGAATTTAACCATGGCTTCCTTAAGTCTTTCCAGGAAGGTCATCGGGGGTTCATTTGGGCCTTGATGTATAGCTGCTAACTGCCCATAATTGAGGGGTTTAACTTTAGCCTTTTTCAGTTCTTTTGGTATATAATATAAATAATTGTTGCCTGCCTCCTGACTCTCTGATAAACTTGCTCCCTTTCTAAGGATGTTAGGGTTTGGTGGTGTAGCTACCTAGGTGTTTTCTGATTTTCTTAAGCTTGGCATGTGAAAATGGTTTGTGGGCAATCTGGAGACCAAATTTTTTTCTTTTAACTTCAACAAAAGGGAAACATTCCCATGGGTGTTAGGAGAGGCCCCTAAGATGCCATGGCTCCTATAGTGCTGTCATCTTGTTTTGTTGGAGCCAATTGGTCTCTGGGCCCTGCCTCAACCATCGCTGCCAAAACTATCTCAGCTCTGTAATTTTTGAAAAAATCTGGATGGTCTTGGAGGTAAAAGAAGAGCTGAATATACTGCTGGGATCCCATTTAAGAGAGAGTGTGTGCTTATTGATTTGTGCTGGGGAGGTCAGCCCCTCCCCAGTATGCATCCTTTGAGAAAAAGTGAATCTCAGCCAGGGGTGAGTCTGGCTAAGCACCTGTCATGGGCTTCATGAAGGTGGTGCTTCATGGCCCACTGGGAAAGGCCTCTTACAAACTTGGGGCATCGCCACCCATGGCTCTTCCTCAGTTCATCCTTCCCTGCCTGTTCTCTCTCTTATATCCAAGATGCTGTTGGTGTTTCCTATTTTCTAAAACAGCCATGAACAGATAGTGACTACTAGAGCCTCCCTGTTGTAAGCTCTTATCCTTTTCTTTTTCAGGATTACTTCCATCTTTTGTCTGGCAGGGCCAAAGACCCAGGGTCCCATTTGTATCCTTGCATAAAGAATATGGTCATAATGCAAAGAGGAACATATAAATATAAACCTGGAAAAGCTATCACCATTTTGTTTTGTTTAGATGCCATTAGCTCAGTAATCTTACATTTTTTATAAGTCTTATATATTTTGAGAATACAAATATCTAAAACATTGTTATATATAACAGGAAACACAGGAAATTATCTTAATAAAATGTAAAATTTTGCTCTCTAGGCTTTTTGTAAAGTTTTACCAAAAGAAGATCAATATGTTAAGAAAACCAAATTGTTTTAAACATGTGGAATACATAGAATCAATGCATTTAATGTGACTCTTAGAAAACACTTTAAGTAATTTGTCTTCATTGTTACCGGCTGTATAACACTTTTGGCTCTAAATTCTTAGGGTATTAAGATACAAGAATAGATAGTTGTTCCCATCAAAGCAATGTATACAAAATTACACACTGACCTGAACCCTCATTTTCAGCAACCTTTGTTGTCTTTTAGTAAAGACCCAAAAACAATACCATTTTACAATATTGTTTTTCTATATACCAACAATTTAGAAGCCCAGTTAATCAACTTAAATACTATTGTAGATCCTAAGAAGCCAAGAGCATTTTAAAACATCAATTATATTTTGCATTTACCCTATTTAATTATTAAATTATAGATAACCCCTGAAAATCATGACACCAGATAAACATCATTAGTGTCTTAAAATATTTTTCCTGCCAAAGGGAAAAAAAAAAACCTTTAAAAGCAATGAACATTGTATTTGGAAACCCCTTCCAGAAACAAGCATAATCTTGATTGACTATTTGCCTGGGGAAAAGGGCCTGTGTTAATAATTTTAAGGACAGTTTTACTTCAATCTTATGAACAAATCTTGGATTTACTCAGTTATTAGATTTAAGTCACGTGAATTCAGAGGCATTTGGTTTTAAATTTCTTTAATTTTATGAATGCTCATTCATTAATATGACAATTTGTGATACCATGTAGACAATATATAGATACACATAGCACAACAAACAACATCAACAGGTAGGGGGCAATAGAGTTACATACATATATATATATATATATATATATATATATATATATATACACATTGCCCAAAGTGAATCCAGGTCTTAGACAAAGACATGGGAAAAGCCTGTATAGTTTGCAATGCTGGTCAGTCTACCAGGCATGGGTAACACTGAATCAAATTTATACAGGTGGCCACTTTGTCCCCCCAAGGCAGGAAAACACCCCAACCATCACCACTGTTTATCTCCTTTTTCCTAGGATACAAAACAGAGAATTAACCCTTGAATAGCTGCTGAGTAAAGACAGGAGAAGAAAAAAATAAAAAAGAGAGACCTAGAAAGCCTCTAGTCAGACAAAACAAAAATAAATCAGAGACAAACAAAAATAAATCAGAACAGAAATATATGTGAACAAACCCAGGTGAAAATCCATGAGCTCAGGAAAGAAAAAGAAAGAAAGAAAGGCCATAGTTCTGGTAGTTAAAAAAAAAAGCCATCTTTTGCTGTAAACTTGTCTTTTCCTTTTTGTCAGGGGTGAGGAGGTGGGGGTGGGGTATTAGAATGCAGAGCTCCATAATCCTAGAATTGGCCTTTAGAGTGTAAGGGAACAAGTCACATTGGAATTGTTTTACAAACTTTTACAAGCAACATTTAAACTTTAAGCATCTATCCACCCAGGACAGAAGTCTTTTGTTTAGCTTGTGAGATGTTATCAGTCATCCCATGGGAGGGGCCGCTTATCCCTTCCAGAGGCAGCATGTAGGTGGGCACAGAGGAGTGGCTTTAAAGCCAACAGCTCCCTTCTTATGCATATTAAATTTGGAGAGCTTCTCTCTGTTCCCCTTCCCTCCACACCATGAAGGATGGAGGTTTAAACATCCCCCATGGCCATAAACCATCCAATGGTAGCTCTCCCAAATCTTTAGAGAGCCAAGCAGCTCAGTTCTGACTAGCTTCTCTAAGCTTTCTGAGCTCAGGAGGCATGCTGCAGGCCTTTATTCTTTTTTTTGGGGGGGGGTCTCAACCTAGGGATCAGATCCATCTGGATGCCTCCTCTACTCATGCAGCTACATCTTCACAGACAAGGAGAATTAAGTAATTACAGCATCTTTTTGAGCTTTTAGTCAAACCAAATCTTATTAGTCAGACCCTGCACCAGCTCCCCAGTGCACACCAGCATGGATCCCATGCCCCCAGATGTGGCCCCCTATCACATTAACTGAAATAAAACATTTAAAAACAAGGAGAAGTAACCCAAAAACATTTTGGTAGACTTACCAAGGTTGATGTCTCTGAAAGCTCCGTGTTTAGGTGCCAAAGATGTTACAGTTCAGTGCCGCTGTGGTGGGTTTTTTTCCTCAGACAATTTAGGAAAAATGAGCTGGGAAACTCAGACTCATAGTTAAAGTAGAATTTATTATAAGCAGATAGAGAAAGAGTGAGTGAGGAGGAGGAAGGGGGAAGGGGAAAGAGTCATGCCAAAGAAGGGAGAGTGGCAGAGTGTCCAAGAGGATCACTGCCACCCCCCTGGTCCCTAGATCTTAAATAGGATTTGTTCTATCTTGTCTTTTTTATCTGGGTTGCTAAATTTCCAGGCCAAAAACCCATGCTTTGTCAGCATCTACGTGAGAGGATAATGTTTCTTTCAGTTTTTCCCAGGTCTATGACCCTCTAAGTTTTAAGGTTTGTAGCTTTATCTCATTGTCAAGTCAACCCAGCAGGCTCAGACAGAAGCCCAAACAGTAGGCTGGAAAGAGTAGGAAGCAGCCTGTTGTAACCTTTTAAATGCCTGCTCTGCTTCGGGACAGAGCACGGTATGAAATTATCTTCCCATTTCCAGATCACCTTTTTCCCACAGCCTTGCTGAATATATTATTATATTCTTCATTTTTTTCAATTCTGATAAATAAGAAATGGTATCTGGGTGGCTTTTAATTTGCACACTTCTAATTATCAGTGAATTTTAACATTACATATGTTTAATATCATTTTATATCTTCTATTGTAATCTTTCTGCTCATGTGCTCTCCCCATTTTTCTATTGGGTTTTTGGCCATTTTTTCCTCCTAATATATACTTTCACAAAACCACTTGGATATTGTGCCAAAGACAATTGTGGGAGGACATTTGGTGGAAGTAAGAAAATAATTGGTTATTTAACAAATCCAGATGAGAAACAAGTAAGATAATCATGGTAGAGATGATAAGCAATGTTCAGCTGCTAGGTATTATATGAATATAAACCAAGAGAGTTTCCTAAAAGATTGATTATAGCACATAGGACAAAGAGAGAAATCACAGAGGCTTTAGAGTGCTCTCGTAAGAATAAAATTGCAATTTGAGTGAATTTCAGAATGTGGTTGGAGTTTGAGACCAGAAACATGGAAAAATTATGGAGAATATTGTTGTAAAGGATTCAAGCCAGATTTCAGAATAATGGAATATAAGAAAAAATATAGGTTCTGTATTACTTTTATAAGTTGTAAAGCTTTAATAAGAAATGGTGATTGTCATTCTAACTGGAGCTAGGTGGAATCTCAGTATAGTTTTGATTTGTATTTACCTTATTGCTAATGATGTGGAACCTTTTTTCATATATTTCTTGGTCATTTGTATTTCTCCTGTTGAGAAGTGTCTGTTCGATTGCTTTTTTAAAAAGTTTTTTTGAGTTCTTTATATATTCTAGATAATGGGTCCTCTTTCAGAGGAGTATCTGACAAAGATTTGCTCCCATTCTGTAGGCTCTCGCTTCAGACTCTTGTTTCCTTTGCTGTGCAGATGCATTTTAATTTGATACCATCCTATTTATTGATTCTTGGCTTTATTCCTTGAACTTTGAGGGGTCTTATTGAGGAAGTCTCTACCAGTGCCTTTATGTTGGAGAGTTGGTCCTATGTTTTCTTCCAATAATTGTTAAGTTTCTAGTCTTATTTCTAGGTCTTTGATCCATCTCAAGTTGAATTTTGTGCAGGTTGAGAGATAGGAGTCTAATTTCATTCTTCTACATATAGATAGCATTGACCCACACCATTTGTTGAAAAGGATTTTTTTTCCAGCATATGTTTTTGGCAACTTTGTAAAAAATCTACTGGCTTTAAGTGTGAGGATTTGTGTCTGTATCTTCTATTTTATTCAATTGGTTTATGTATTTGTTTTTATGCCAATACCATGCTGTTTTTGTTTCTATTGCATTGTAGTATAATTTGAAACCAGGTATTGTGATGCTTCAAGCATGGTTCTTATTGCTCAGAATTGCTTTCGCTATTCTGGGCATTTTGCTTTTCCATATGAATTTTAAGCTGGTGAGGATGTGGGGAAATAGGAACTTGTTCCTTGTTCCAGTCAACATTCCCACTGCCTTGATGCAAAAAACATGACCACACAACTTAGAGGAAGGAATATTTATTTGTTCACAATTTTGGAGATCTAGAGGTTCAGTCCCGCTCAGGCTGGGTCTGTGGAGCTCTGTGCATGGCAGTGGTAAGCAGAGAAAGGAAGAGATAAAAGGCTCTGCTTTCACATTGCGGAGGCTGGAAGCAGAGAGAGCACTGGGAGGAGGAACCTTATAATCCCCAAGGCCACACACTGAGGGACCTCTCCTTAGCAACCAAGCCCTGCTTTCAACATTACTACCTTGTTTCTGTGAGGGCTAGAAACCATTCTATATCCAAACCATTACAGAACTCATATATACTGTTGGTGGGATTGTAAATTAGTACAGCCACTATGAAGATCATTTTGAAGGTTCCCTAAAAGAACAGGAATGGAACCACCATATGACCCAGCGATAGCACTCCTCAATATCTTTGTAAAAGAATTAAAGCTAGAATACTATAGTGATGCATGCATATCCATGTTTGTAACAGCACAATTCACAATAGCCAGATTATGGAACCAACCCAGGTGTCCGACAACAGATGACTGGAGAAAGACAATGTGGTATATAAACACAATGGAATTTTACTCATTCATAAAGAACAAAATTATGTCTATTGCAGGAAAATGGATGGAACTAGAGATTATTATGCTAAGTGAGATCAGCCAGTCACAGAAAGTCAAGGGTTGTGTTTTCTCTCATATGTAGAAGCTAGAAAGAAAATAGGAAACAAAGGGGACCTCAGATAAATGAGGAAACAGACCAGTAGAATAATGGATGGAGATTGGGAGAGAGAAGTGGTGATGGAATAAAGGATTGAGGAAGGAAACAGTTCATATATTATTATGCTCATATATGAAGGCATCAATACAAATCTCAATAATATGTATGGGGATGGAAGATGGGGAGGGGAGTGGGATGAGGAAAAATACACAAAGTAATGTCTGCATGTATATTTGTATCACTGTATCTCGCTATGACATAAAATTACAATATGCCAATAATAAAAGTATAAAAGATAAATGAGCAGAAAAATAAAGTAGGCTGAAATAAAAAAGAGAATGAAATGAAATGGAAGATGAATGCAACATGTCTATTAGGAATTCAATTAAATTTATTTTATTTAACAAACACTGATAGAATGCTATGTGTCAGGCAGTATTCCAAGGATTTATAAACGCAATTCATTTTATCTCTTCTTCCAATCTTCTTTTGGTGTGTGTGTGGGTGTGGGCAGGGGGTGACTGGGGATTGAAGCCAGAGGCATTCTACCTCTGAACTACATCCCCGGCCATATTTTATTTTGAAAAAGGGTCTCACTAAGTCACCATGCACTGGCCTTGAACCTGGGATCCTCCTGCCTCAACATGCCAAGTACTGGGATTATAGGCATGTATCACTGCTCCTGGCTTCTTCCAGTTTTCAAAATGAATTTAAGATTGTCCTTTTTTCCAAATTTTAAATATATTCAAAGAGGAGCCCACAATTTTTCTCTATTTATACCATTTCCCTAGTTGATATTATCCAGATTTATGACTTCAAATAATATCTTTTTATTGATAGATTTCAACTATGTATCGCCTAGTCCCAACATTTCCTCTGAACTTCACATCATTATATTCAATTACCTACTTGAAATTCATACTTAGGGTGCCCAATAAATATTTCAAATAAAGACTGTCATAAGTTGAATTCATGATTCCCTGTAAACTAGCCCCTTCTTCAGCCTTCTCCCTTAATGGTACTACTACTCACCTAATTCCTCAAGTTAATAATGTATTAGTCATGCTTAATTCTTTTATCCCTTTACCCATATCCAGTCTAGCTCTATAAGCCACTAAATTAAAAATATAATCTAAATTTTCACCAACCTCAATGCTACCACGTGGGTCCACGCCATCATCTCTCACTTCAACCACTGAAATGTCCTTGTACCTAGTTCATTTTTTGTCCACCTATGCATTTACCTCACAACAGGCAATGACTTTGGACAAGTTGCTTCAACTTCCTTATTTGGAAAGTAGTGAATTATTATATGCAAAGCACCAAAAAGTTGTTTTATTATCATTTTAGTATTTTAAACACCTATATCAGATTATATCACTATCCTTAAAATCCTCCAATGGCTTTTCTTTACAATTATAAGCTCCAAATGCCTATGATACATAATTCCCTACATACTTTGCCCCTTGCCTACCTTTCAAAGTTCATCTTTTATCACATTTCCCCCTTGTTCACTATAATCACAATAATCTTCTTTATGTTCCTGGAACAAGCAAACTCATTCCTACAATGGGGCCATGAATTTACTGTTCTTTCCACTTGCAATACTTTTCCCTGAGAACTTTGCACAAATCACTTCTCAGCAACAGGTCTCAACTTATATGTCATCTCCTCAAAGAGGTTTCTCTGGCTACTTTTCTAAAATAATTACAAATGGTCACTCTCCAGTGCTTTGCCCTTTTATTTTTCTTCATTTCACTCTTGTTACCCATAATTATTTGCCTTTCATTCATTCTTTCACTCTTCCTCAATCTCCATGAGGAAAAGGACTTTGCTTTATTTACCATTGTATCCCTAATACCATATATTGAAAGGCTATCTGTCAAATAAGTGAAGTTAGGGAACACTCATCTAAATTGGCTTAAATCGTGGATCATGTAACTAAAAAACCCAGAGGTAGTTGTGGGAATAGGCATGGCTTTTGTCAGTTCAGTCAGGATTCCTGCTCTATGAGGGCTTTGCCCTCTTCCATGTATTAGCTTCATCTTTATGCTGGTTCCCTTCCTGATGGCAAAATAGTCCAAGTCTTTTTCTGAACAACCCAGGAGATAAAGTGTCTAAATTTTATCAGACTACACCTGAGCTGGGTGTGGTGGCACATGCTGTAATCCCAGTACTTGGGAGGCTGAGACAGGAGGATCACAGGTTCAAGGACAGCCTCAGCAACTTAATGGGACTCTTAGGGACCTAGTGAGACCGTTTCAAAACAAACAAAACACTTTTTTTTAAAAAAAGCTGGGGATATAGCTCAGCAGTAGAATGCCTCAGTTTTTAATTTCCAGTAATCCCTCCCCAACACAAAAACTACACCTGAACCAATCCCTGTGACAATAGAATGCCACAAGCTACAACAGTTCTTCAGAGGAACTACCTTATAAGTATTGACCTGTAGTTCACAAACTGTAGACTCAGAATCCACAGTCACCAAAGCAAACTTGAGAGATGCACTGCTATAGTTTGGATCTTAAGTGTCCCCCAAAGGTACATGTGGTTTGGTCCCTTGTGTGACAATCTTGGTGGTGGTAGAAAGTTTACATGGTGGAGCCTATTTGGAGGTCTTCAGGTTATTGGGGGAATACCCTTGAAAGGGATGGTGGTCTCTTCCTCTCTCCTTTGCTCCCTGGCCATTGATGTGAACAGCTTTGGTTTGCCACACACTGCTGCAAGCCCAAGAGCAACAGGCCAATGAATCATGGACTGAAATCTCTAAAAGCAGTGAACCAAAATAAACCTTTTCTCTTTATAAGTTGATTATCTCAGTATTTGTTACAGTGATAGAAAACAAACACATGCACAGAGGTATTGATTTTTTGAGGGTGATACTAGCTGTTTAAGACTCTGCATGAACTACTAAATAGTATAAAACTTCAACTTTGTATCATGCTATTCTTCACATCACTGTGAAGCTGGTGTTTTAGAAATTGCTGATAAAAAGTGCCATATTCCAATTAATATGTAACAGAAATTGAGGGTAGGAGTGCTTAATTTGATTCCAAAGTTTGAGAGTTATACAATGCCCAACTGTCATGCCATTCTAATGGTAAGGTGTTTTTATTTTTAAAGATGAAATGAAAATATTTCTCTTCAATTTTTGTGTTATTTCTTCAAATGGTTACTAAGATGTTAGGACATGCAGAAGGCAGAATTCTGAGAATAACCTTCATCCATAACCATCCCTTTGAATGTTGAAAAGATTTGGAACTTGTCACTCATTTCTGTGATAATGTTAACTTACATAGCAAAGAGAGATGAATTCTAATCACATGAATTCTTTAAAAGCATTGAATTTTCTATGGCTGGTGGCAGCAGTCAGATTTGAGATGTAAGAATGTGATGCATCATTGAACATTTGAAGATTCTGAAAATTCAGGAACTAGGACTAGAGTTGAGCATTCTCCTAGCATCATCTAAAAGAAAATGGGAACTTCACTCCTACAACCACAAGGAATTGTATCTTGCCAATCTGAATGAGCTTGTAAATAGATTCTTTCCCAGAGTCTCTGATAAAAAGCCAGCCTGCTTGACACCTTGATTTTGTCTTTGTGGACCCTGAAAAGAACCTAACCATGCAGGTTGGTCACAAGGTTGGTCCAAGGTTGGGACTCAGACTTGTGACCTACAGAACTGTGAAATAATAATGGGTATTGTTTTAAGCTGCCAAGTTGTTAATATGGTATGCAATACGAGAAAAAATATAGGGTATTGAGGTGTTTGGACCTAAGTACTTAATAAACAGAACTATTTGGAGACACTAAAAGTGCCCTGAACTAAGAAAGACTGGTTGCCTTTGATTTAGGCAATTCAGGGATTACCCTTGGAGTTGGGAGTGGGGTTAATCCCACCTAAACAGAATGGTGGCTCACAGGATGAATAGTGTGTGGAAAAGACCATAAATGTGCACAGCAATAAGGAAAGAATAGAAGGAAATCAAACACATATCAGAGGAAACAAAATTAACAATGGATGCTATAAAATAAATATGTAAAATATATGAAAGGTAGAATGAGTGATGTAAATCACTTCTTTAAAACTAAATACATTTTAATTGAAAACAAAATACAAAATAACTTTTCAGAAAACAGAAATATTTGATCCTTTTCCCACACATTAGAGCTTGTTTTATCCTCAGAGCACAGTTTGATATGGGCCCACACTTACAATTCCTCAATGTATTCCTTAGATGGGTGCTGCGGTGCAGGGCCGATCACTGCAGGAGACACACTGAAAGGTAGCCTCAACTGATGGCCACTGGATGTTCGACATTTTCTTTCTCTCTCTCTTTCTTTCTTTCTTTCTCTTTCTTTCTTTCTTTCTTTCTTTCTTTCTTTCTTTCTTCTTTCTTCCTTTATTTCTTTCCTTTCTTTCCTTTCTTTCTTTTTTTCTTTCTCCTTCCTTCCTTCCTTCCTTCCTTCCTTCCTCCCTCCCTCCCTCTTTCTTTTTCCTTCCTTCCTTCCTTCCTTCCTTCCTTCCTTCCTTCCTTCCTTCCTTCCCAAGGGCATTCTACCTCCAAGCTACATCCCCAGCCCAGCCTCGCAAGTACTGGGATTATAAGCGTGTGCCACCACACTCAGCTACATTCAACATTTTCTAATTCTATCTTGTGACCTATTTCCCAGTTATTCTTTATCATCATTTTTTTTCAGTGCTGGGGACTGAAGCCAGGGCCTTGCATGTGCTGGGCAAGTGCTCTGCCATGGAGCCACAGACAGCCCAGTCCAGCCCATCATCTTTTTCAGGAGGGATTATTACTGACAGAAATGCGGCCAAGGGAAGAATCTTCCTTTCCTACCTCCTCTGCAGGAGCCAGAGTTCTCAGCTGATTCCACCCTCTTCCAGGAACAGGTAGCCCTGCAGTTGGGCTATACCCTAGACTTTCCTTTTCTCCTGTACTCTGTGCTACCAAATTTTCTGAATTCCCTGAACCTCAAAATTCCAAGTATCACAGCCAGTGCCTGGAGTCAAACCTGAAAGATAAAAGCAGAGAAGGTCCCCTCTGCCAGTGCTAGGTTTCCTCTTCTCAATAACAATAATAATAATAATTATTATAATAACCATTTTAAAAAATCCTGGCTTTCTGTCATTAAGGAAAGACTTTTCCATGACCATCCCCCCATTCTCAGTCCTGTCCCGCATCCCTCCACCAGCAGGGGCTTCTCACTCTGCGGCCCCATGTGACACTGTCCAAGGCTGCTCTGTGACTGCCCTTAGCCAAACCTGCCCAGGAGGAGGAGACAGAAAGGTGCCAGTGCAAGGTCTGGAGGGTGCTGATCTCAGAGCATCCATTCTCATCTCACATTCAGCATCCCTGCCCTGCCCTCCTAAGCAGTGCCCCAGGAGGGAAGGAGGGGCTCTTTCACAACCCATCAGTGATCCGGTCTCCACTTTTCCATCCAGGCCTCCACCACTGCCTAGTCCTCTCTGACCGAGATACAAAATTAAGGCTCCTGATTTTCCTGTGTGATTCCAGTCACCAGAAGGAGGTTACAAGTCATGAACTCAGGACATTGCTCATCAGCCCTATGAACACGCTCACCAGCTCAGCAACTGCTCTGTGTTGTAGAAGGTGTAGACACAGATGGTGGTGAGGAAGGGGGGCCCATCTTTGACGCACTTGATGCTCTCCTGCAAGACCTCCAGGACAGCCTCATTCTGCAGAAGAGGGCTGTACACCTCTGGGGGCTCCAGGCTGCCATTCCCACTACGGGAGGAGCCGCCGCTGGTGTAGAGCTGGTAGTCTGTTCTCTTGGCAGGTTGCAAGTTGAGGTGGGTGTGACCTTGCACAGGGCAGTATTGTCACTTTGGAGGAAGCGGATAAGGTAGTTGTAGATGTCTTCTTGGAGGCGGGCCACATGTTATCTAGGAATGTGCTAAGCTTGCAGTTGGATAGGATGTCCTGGACAGTCTGAGTGCTCTGCAGCTGCTCAATGACATCCCTCTGGCTAGCATTTTGCAGGAACATGCCATGGAAGTGGCTGTAGAAGCTCTCCACCATGCTCTCTGGACCATTCTGGACCAGGTTGAGATGGAGGTAGACAAAGAGGGGGTAGAGGAGAGGCATTACTTCGTGGCTATGCTGAGTCAGAATTGGTGAGAAAATTCCGCAGTCGTTCAAACTGCACTTCATATTGCTGGGGCTCTGCCTGGCAAGGGGCTGCAGACACTATGTTGGCACAACCAGATTCCGATTGAGATTGGCTGCCATCTCCTCTGCTATCTGACAGCCGCAGGCCTTGCTTGAGGGGGCCATCTGAGTCCACGTACTGCTGGCATTTGAGGTAGCAGGACACTGCCATCTGAACCTGCTCCATGCGCACTCATTTTATGACATGAAAAATAAAGGGTACGCTGTCTAGCTTCTGCTTGGAATTTTGTGTGTGTGTGTGTGTGTGGTAGTGGGGATGGAACCCAGGGGCATTCTACCTCCAAGTTCCACCCCCAGCCCTATTTTTTATTCTTTATTTTGAAACAGGGTCTCACTAAGTTGCAGATGGCCTCACTAAGTAGCTGAGGCTGGCCGCGAACCCAGATCCTCTGGTCTCAGCCTCCCAAGTACTGGGATTACAAACGTGCGCCACCACACCCGGCTCTGCTTGGAATTCTTGACCATTTACTTTAGGCTCACTATCTTTCTGGACTTTGGGCATCCAGGCCGCCCCAGCTGCCTGCTGCCCTCCACCGCTAACCGGGCTTCCATGCCCCACCGTGTCCGCGCCTTTGGGGAGGTGCCCATGACTGCCTGCCGGAGCGGGTTGCCGGGCTGGGCCACGACTCTCTGTAAATCACCTCTTGACAATGGAGAGTAAACGAGAACTGAGACTTGACCAGTGAACAATTCCTCTTCCTGAATGAGAGTCCTGAAACATACATAGGAGAAGTCTTCTGAGCTGAAGAAAGGCCTGTGTTGGCGGTTGAAAGGATTCATGGTGTTGAGGAAAGAATTCAATAAAAGCTGAAGACACATGTTCTACAAATATCTGAGCAGAAAAATCAGAATCCAAAAAGGTATTTTAATTAAAGTATAAAGAGTTTTTGTGCAGCAAAGGAAACAATCAAGAACCTCAACAGAGAGCCGACAGAATGGGAGATTTTTGCCAGCTACTCCTCTGATAGAGGACTCATATCTAGAATATACAGAGAACTTAAAAAAATCACCACTAAAAAAACAAATAACCCAATCAAAAACTGGGCAAGTGAACTAAATAGACACTTCACAGAAGAAATACAAATGGCCCATAAATGTATGAAAAAATGTTCAACATCTTTAGCAATCAGAGAGATGCAAATCAAAACTACCCTGAGATTTCACCTAACCCCAATTAGAATGGCAATCATTAAAAACACAAACAACAAATGCTGGCAAGGATGTGGAGAAATAGGAACTCTAATACACTGTTGGTGGAATTGCAAATTAGTGCAGCCACTTTGGAAAACAGTGTGGAGGATCCTCAGAAGAATGGGAATGAACCTACCGTATGACCCAGCAATACCACTTCTAGGCATCTACCCCAAAGAACTAAAACCAAACTACCAGACTAATGCATGTGTATCTATGTTTATAGCTGCACAATTCACAATTGCCAAGCTTTGGAACCAGTCAAGGTGTCCATCAACAGATGAATGGATCATAAAACTATGGGATATGTACACAATGGAATTTTACACAGTCACAAAGAAGAACAAAATCACATCATTTGCAGGGAAATGGAGAGAACTAGAGAACATTATGCTAAGTGATCTTAGTAAGTCACTAAGAGTAAAAAATCAGATGTCCCACCTAATCTGTGGGAGCTAGATAGAATGGGACTTAGAAGGGACTTATAAGGGAAGAAGAAATCTTTAGATGGACAAAGGTGACCTAACTGAGGGAGTTGGGAGGGGGGTGGAGGGAAACACACTATAGCACATGATGTACATACACAAACCTATAAGACTCAATCACTATCCAGAGCATGAAAGGGTGGGAAGGGGGAGGGAATAGGGTGAGATTGGAGGGAGGGCTAAATGAGCAATGTGTGCATGTATGATGTTGGTACCCTGACATATATCAAAATGTATAATTACAATGCACCAATAAATGAACTTAAAAAAAAAAGTGCCAGGCACTGCCTAGGAGGCTACTTCTACAATCTTTGAGTGGATTTAAATGAGATGCTGTATCTGGAAGTACTTTGAAAGTGAATGCTCTTACTGAAGAAGTTTACAAAAATTATGTTTTTCTGTTTTCTAGTCTAGTTGCCATTTGAAGGAAACGAATTTGGGGGGGAAAAGGGAGAGAAAATACTAATAAGTATCCAGATAGTAAAACCAAATTGCCCTCAAAGGAATAAGGACCAGATAGGCTTAAAGATCTCCTCGGCAATTAAACCTGTCCTTCCAGCCTTCGTGATCGCATGTGCTCACTCAGCGTTCAGCCACACTGGCCTTCTTCTACTCTTCACATCTGCCACTCTCCCCTGCTCTAGAACCTTTGGATTTGCTGTCTCCCCCGATAGGAAAGTTCTTCCACCCCTACCTCTTATCCCTTTGCTTATTTCACTCTTATTTTTCCTTCAGACCTCAACTCATTCATTTCTAAGGGGGGAAAAATGACCTACTTTGCCAAAAACAGTAGTATATGAGACTATTATATTATAAAGAACGTTCAAAAAGTTGTACTTTATTTGCTCATCTTTGATATCTAGCTCTCACCATAGTGGCTTTTACTTCAGGTGAAATGAACAGTCACTGTGGTGTAACAAGGAATGACTTGTTTTACAAACATCACTGAATGTTGTACTGAGACTAGGCTGTAGAGGCATAAAGGAAGGGAGAACACTTATGAGGCCAATAATCCATTCCAGAGATAGCACTGGAGATGAAAAGCAGTCAGATTTGGACTATTTTGAAAAAAGAACCAACCCAGTTGTTATTGGCAATTGGGTGTGAGAGAAAGGAAGTTATGACAAGTTTTTCTGCCCTGAGCAACTAGTGCAATGAAGTTATCACCAGCTAAAGCAGGGAAAACTGTGGGTGATGCTAGTTTGAGGAAAGAGCACAATTTCAATTTGGACATAAATTTGAGATGTTTATTTAGAGATCCAACAGAGGTTTAAATAGGCAGTTGGCTATTTTAAGTCTGTAACCCCAGAGAGATATTAGGGAATAAAGATAAAAATCTGTCAAGTTGTCAACATTTAGTGTTAAAAGCCATGAAACTGGATGAGGTAACCATGAAAGTGAGTAAAAACAGAGAAGCAAACCAAAGGACTGAAATCTAGGGTACTTAAAATATTAACTGGGAAGAAAATCAGCAGACTGACAATGAGCTGTATAATGACGCAGAAGTGTGAACTTCTAGAAGTGAAAGTATATCAGCGATAAAGGAGTCTGGACACCTGGCTGGTAATAAGTCAATGTCACTATAAAAAATTTTAAATTGAAAGAACTCTACAATGTACAACAGATAAAACACAAAGTCCTAGATTTGATACTACTTTGAAAAGAGCTGTAAATGATACTCAGGGGTCAAACTGATGAATTTGGCATGAGTATCAGAAGAAATGAAAATTTACTGAAATGAAAAGCTGAAGATGGTGGCTTTAAAAGCAGGATACAAAATAGATAAAGGGCCCTATTTTGGTAAAAACATACACATATGTATGGGGCACAGAGAAATATCAGAAAGAATACACATTAAGGTGTTAGTGGTGAATGCACAATGGTGGTGGGAGAGCGATGTTTTAATTTTTAATATTTTAGCTTGCTGTTCTTTCCTGTTTTTCCACAATAAACATGCATAATTTCTGTAATAAGATGTTTTAAATGTTTACTCAAAATCAATGATTAATGAAGTTATTAAGAAGAATGACAAATGATCTCAGGATTAAGCAACATGGAATTACTGATGACCATGACAAGATCTCTTATAGTGGAGTGGGGGAGAAAACTGAATGGAATAATTTGGCAGTTTCTCAAAATGTTAAACATAGAGTCCCCGTGTGACCCAGCAATTACGCTCCTAGAAATATGCCCAAGATAATTGAAAACGTGTTCACACAAAAACTTGTACACAAATATTCATAGTAATATTTTTAGTACCCAAAGTGGAAATAATCCAAATGTCCATAACAAATAAATGGAAAAACAAAGTGTGGTACAGTTGGCCCCCTCTGTGGGTAACAAAACCAACCATACATCAATAATTTTGGGGGAAAATTACCTGTCTGCATTGAACACATATAGACTTCTTTTTCTTATCATCATTCCCTAAAGGACAAAGTAAAATTATCTACATAAAATTTATGTTGTATTAAGCACTATAAGTAACCTAGAAATTAAAGTATACAGAAGGATATGAGTAGCTATATGCAAATGCTATACGCCATTTTCTATTAGGGACTTGAACATCCACAGATTTTGGTGTCCTTGAGGGGTTCTGGAACCAATGCTCTGCAGACTGAGGGATGACCGTATATCCATACAACAGAATATTATTCAGCAATAAATAATGAAGTACTGATGCATGCTACCACATGGATAAATCTTGAGAACATTAGGCTAAGTGGAAAACAAAACTACAAAAGAAAACATTGTATGATTCCGTATACTTGAAACCACAAGCAATTCTATAGAAAGTGTTGCTTAGGTGGAACGGATAGGAGTGGGGTGACTGCTAATGGGAATGGAATTTGTTTGGGGAATGTTGAAAGTGTTGTAAACTTAAGAGTATTGATATATGCACACCTATGAATACAACAAAAACCACTTTAAAAGGGGGAATTTTACGGTATGTGAATTATATTTCAATTAAGCTACTGGTTATTAAAAATGTTTTTAACCCAGCAGAATCTAATTGATTTATTTCACTCCTCTTCAGTATTTTCTTAAAATTTTTCTTTTGTTGCCACTGTACATTTTAACCTCTTTTTTTCCCATGGATCTATTGGATCTATTAATCATTCTTTAATAACCTTCTCGTTTTCTCCTTTCTAAATTCCATCCCCACACTACTCTCAAACTCACCCAAATCAAACATAAAGCAGACAGAAAATTGTATGCCTCTATTAAGAAAAACTACATTTTACAATTTAAAAAGTATTAATGGGACTACTCTTCAGACCTATTTTTTAAACATCTATTTAACATATGTATATATATTGAGTGGGGGGAGTAATAATGGGTACTGCTATCTCTAACACATTGCTTTAAACCAACAATGTATCAGATAACCTGAATTTCAAATACTGTTTTGGATTATATAAAATAACTGTAGCATTACAAAACAAGTGTCCTTCAGGCTTGAGAAATGCTTAAATACTTAAATAATAAGGCTGTAATACATTTTCTTTTATGAAATACAAATAACAACAGTGAGTAGAAGGTATCAGTTTACGGATAAGGAAATCAAGAGAGTACATACCCAAAATGAGTGGTAGAGTTTATAGCTCAATTTTTCTTTTGGATTATAGAACTTCAATAGTACGCAATAATTATATATTGGTGGAATAACACCTGAGCAATTTGCCTACAGATACAGCAATAACAAAAGCCCTATACAAATATTCAAACTTGGGCAATTTCAGTTAAAATTATAGAAAAATATAAAAATTTTCCTTCCAGAGAAACGTATCTAAGACAATGGTTCAGATACTCCATATATGTAAATCAACCTTTTCTGTATTCTTTAAATACAATTTTATAATTGATGAAAAACAGGTTTCATATTCAAAGATACTTTCAGAATACATCTGTAATTAACTTACAGTAGTCCCTCTTTATCTGTGGTTTTTGTTTTCTCTGGTCTGTTAACCCATGGTCAAGTGGTATCCAAAATTATTATGTGGAAAACTCCAGAAATAATCCCTAAGTTTTAAACTGTATGTCATTCTGAGTAATGTGATGAAGTATCATGCTGTCCCACTCAGGACATGAATTATCACTTTGTCCAGCATATCCTTATGTTACCTCACCATTACTCACTTAAGTAGCTATCTCAGTTATCAGAGTGACTGTCTCGGTATTACAGTGCTTGTATACAGGGGTTAGTACTATCTCCAGTTTCAGATATTTCATTTGGGGTCTTGAAATGTATCCCTGGCAGATAAGGGGGGGACTACTGTATTAATACAAAAGTCTATTTAAAAAGTTACTACATTAAAAGTCTTTAAATAGGGGACATTTTATTATTTTTGGTGCATCTTCTTACGCATTTCTTCAAGAGCTGCTTCTTTCTCTTTCAGCACCTGCTTAAGTCTTCTTATTTTTTCATCTCGGATGGTTTCTTCTAGTTCTGGTGGTGTCACTGGGAAACCATCTTCAGTATAACTTTTATTAAAGGAATGACTTTGTTCAAATGGTGCATATGAACTCAGTGTGCCTCTCTCCTGCTTCTCATGGGACCAATGTTCCATCCCAGTTGTCTTTTCTTCTCTGGTGCTGCTGTGGCTTGTGATGATGTTACTTTTTGATACATCTGATGTTGGTAAAATACTGCTAAGGGGTTGGGAACTGGTGACATTAGTTCCCCCATTCATGACTGTGTTAAATGCACTCTCGGTTTTTCTCTTCTTTGTGTGATTCATCTTCTTAATGGTTTTTGCTTTCCTTTTCTTATCAAAACTCTGTTGCAATGTTGAGTAAGATTAAAAAAGGTTATTACCATATATATAATGTACTTTCAAATTTAACAGCTTTCAGATATAAGTATTTAGTAATTAAATTCAACTCAATAAAATTTACTGGGGACAACTATGGCAAAAAAGAAACAGATCTCATTATGTGGTACCAAAATGAATAGCAATGTCCTAATCATAGTCACTGAGAATAAACCTCTCAGTCTGCATTATCTTACTCAAATCAAGTACTAAGAGCCATACTAACCTATGTAACAACACTTATGAAGTGCCCGAGAAATACAGTTGATTTTATTTATTTTCCTTTGCAGAATAGGCATATGTGGGAGCTTTTCATTGGGAAAAGTTCAGAATACTAGATAATGATGTATTCATAAGCAGAATGAGAATAGGTAAAGTTATAGGGACATTTCTTGCCATTACTATTGACCATATAAAGTATTAAAAGTAGTACTGCAATGAATACCTGCATGCTTATATTTTCTACACATTTTAATTATTTCCTCTAGATACGTCTTCAAAGTAGGATGATTGTTTGAAATGTTATGGTCATTTTCTTGTATTACAATGGAAAATAGACAGTAGATGAATAAAAAGTATCTTGACTGCAGACGGATTTTTATCTGCATATGATTCTTTTAACACTGTTTTGGTATAATAGACACATTTGTGAATTTAGTAACAATCATCATTCATACTAGCACAAGGCTATGAAACAAATTAAAAAAATGAATGTATCTTTGTAGTACCCACAAAGGACACTTGAAGATTACCTGTTTTCTTTTTTCTTCCTTCACCACAAACTCTGTCTCTTTGTAAGTACTACTCTTCACCAAACTGCTAAAGGAACCAAAACCTTTTCCAGAGCACAAATGGTCAGGAATTCGAGTAAGGCATACTCTTAAATCTTTAGTAAGACCAAATATCTTTTTAAATTCGTCATCATTCTTCAGATATAATGGCTTATTACTGCTTCCTTGAAAATCTTTCTTGTCACTTCTTTCTTGAGGAGCTGCTTTTAATGTTGATGCCATCTCATTCTGAATCTGGAATTAAGAAAACACAAACAACACTGCTAATTATTCAAGTTATTTTATTAGACTAGCAGCTCAGCTATCCTTTATGCATTTCTTCATTATACTCTTCATTTAGTATAAGTACTGTTTAATCTTCCATAAAAGAACACATCATACATTAAGGGTTTGCTTTATCTTTACCTTACCACCTACTCAAAAACTGAATTTAACAAAATACAAACTTAAAACATTTCCCAACAATTTCTAATTTAGTTTGTTACACTACAAAAGTAATAGGCAGTCCATTTTCAAACAACAGAAATGAGAATAGAGACTCACAGCAACTTAAAAATAATCATATGACATTAGGAAATTATAGTCTTGTCCTATGTCTTTAATTGTGTACTAATCAGAATTTACCTCCTTACATCTCTGGAGTTCAATGGATTCTGTACCGAAGGGGAGAAATAGTGACGTTATTAAGTAGACTTCTAAGTAAGCAAAGATAAGGTGAGTACAAATATTTAGTAAGCACACAAACACTCCTTTCTTAAGAATAGAAGGGTAACTGGTGGATATATTGGGTAATTGAATACAGTCATAAAGAAGGGCTATAAAAAGGAAAAAGAAACTTATCTACCAAGAAAAAGAAACCCCACCAAAAATATTCACAACATCCTATTTCTACAAATGACTGAAAGGTACTGACTAGCCCTGTCCCACCCTTTCCATGGTATCTAAAAATAAAATAAAAATGCTGAATATCTCTTCACCATTGCCACACACAAAAAATCCCCACAACTCAGCTATCCCTTATGATCTCTTCATATACTAAAATTAGGCTATTAAATGTATGTATGTATATATACATATATATATATATACACACACACATATATATATATATGTATACACACATACATACTTTACTAATCTTTGAAGTCACATTACCCTTCCCAAATTCTTCTAAACCTTGTTGCTCTATTTTTTTTTGTTTGCTTGATTGTGTTTTAAAGATTTGGCATTCTAAATGATTCAAGAGAAAGATACTGCTTGAACTCTCCCACTGTACTCCACAAATATTTACTAAGATGAGAGCTTTGACTTAATTAAGCATTTGGGGGGGTAGAGGAGGGGGGAGAAAGAGGTACCATAGATAACTCTGAGAATTAAAGAAAATTTTTTATATAGATAGATATATAAAAAGAATACCCTGACATGGAAAATTACCTTTGGTTCTTGGTCTCTGAAAACACACTGTTGTGAAGTAACAGTTGTTGCATCAACAGAGGAATTTATTTTCTCTACGCTCTGGATGGTATTTCCTTTTCTGGGGGCATTCTGTCCTGTACTAAATCCATCTGGAAAGACTGGCTTTGTGAATAAAGTCTTACTCTCTTTTAAGTAGTTACTGGAATGATGCATATTATGTGGGTTTGTGGTAGAAAAAGATGGTTTCTCGACTTTCTTATTCTTCTCTGCCCTTAGACAAGCCATGGAAGCATGCTGGGTATTTGAAAGTGATTTTGTCTCCACCTGGAAAGATTTACTTTTAGCCAAAACAATATTTACAACCTCTCTAGATATTTCTGTGACTGGACTTGAACTCACTACCTGTGATGTGTCTTTTCTTAGTAGAATACCAGGAGAAACAGAATTCTGTTGGTCAGTTTGTGATGGCAAAACATCTGTCCCCTTTTTAGCCAAAAGATAGACTTTCCCATTAAACATAACCAAAGCATTGTCTTTAATAGGCACATTTATGGACTGTGCCCCACTAAGACCGATGGTATTCAATGGTGGCATACTTATAGTATTATCTCCCAAATTTTTCCTATCTACAAAAGTTTTTAATATCTTTGAAGCCACATTATTTGAAGACTTAACAGGAACAAGAGATGGAGTACAAGGCTGTAGATTTTCTTGAAAAATCCATTTCACTGGAGCAGCTTGAGAATGCTGACCACCTTTTAATTGTGTCTCTGCAGCAACATTCCTTGGAATTTGTTTGGTATTTAGTATCACTGGCTTTGCTACTTCTTTAACAGGTTTTGGGTAAATATTTTGAAGGTTCTTGGTAACTACGTTTTTCACTGTGTTTACAGGAGATACATAAATAACTGTTGGTATTTGGGAGGCCTCAACTTTTCCTGAGGTACTTGTGGTTGCAGTTGCAAGTATCTTTTGCTGAACTGAAGAAGGCAATGATGATGCAGGTACAGATTTCACTTCAGCATGAGCTGGAATTTGTAAATGATGCCCAGAAGGCAAAACTGGAGACTTCACAGTCATTGGAAAACTCTGGGTATTGACTACAATACAGGATGAATCATTTTGTGTTGAGGGAGGAACAGCAAATGTCACACCATGACTCTTAACTTTAGAAACTGATGAAGTAAAATTTCCAGTCCCCAAAGAAGTAACTCTACCTTTTTCTGTTGTATCTACTGTTCTTGTAAGAAAATAGTTTGAAGAACTGGCTGGCTGAAAAATGGGCAATTGAACTGATGTACTTGTGGAAGAGCTGGAAATCTGAGTCTGAAAAGTAACTTGAACTGGTTTTCCTGTATTCCCTTTCAAAGCATCAGACATGACTGAAGATTGAACTAGCGGGATAAGATTTCCAGAAGAATTAGGAATTGGAAGTAATTGCAGAAGATTTTTTCCATCCGAGCCAATCGTCTGAACTACTTGGTACATGCAGCCTGAAACACTTAAAAGAACATTTTGAGTAAATAAATACAACATACTACATGGTATATACATTTTATTTTAAAACAAACATTTATATTTATTATTTTTAAATATTAAAATATAGTAAAAGCATACAATTTCCTATTTTGAGTTCTTAAAGTTAAATACTACAAAACAAAAATTTTGAATTGGAGCTTATCAAAGATCTAGGCAGCTTTGGTTTAGATCTTCTCACAGCATTAAGAAATAGGTATGAAATATTAACATTTACTCCTAAAACTAGAAGTAGATTTCTGAGGTTTTACCCTATACATAAAACATAATGCTACCAGAATAGACTTCTCTTAAACTATCAGCATCACTCCTCCTTTTCCTTGAATTCTTTTCTCTTGTCTTCCTCCTTGACTGTTACTGAGCAGGATTCTCATCTTACCTCTACTTATGCTTATTCTATTTACCTCACTCCTTTCCCCCTAAATTTATCTTCTTGCCAATGACAATGACTCACAAATTCTATTGTTAGTGTCTTTTTCTTTTTGCTTAAGATATCTCATATGGTGATATCTTAATATGCCACATTTTTGTACTGTAGACTTAACTGAGTTACTCATGTAGGAACAATTTTCTTCTTTGATTTTTGTTTCACCAACATTTGAGATTTGGTGCTAAATAATCCTTGGTCCTCATATTAGTTCACTATCAATTGCTATCAATCCATTTATGTAATACCATGGCAATTTTAGCTGAATAGTTTTCAATGAAGATAGAATAAACTGGAAATCAATTTTTTTTAACCTAGCCAATTTTGGTCCCTACTCTTATGAGCTATGTCTTAATATAGATTATCAGATTTTAAGAAAAGTCAATATATACTAATCTCTGAATAATCAATTATTTGGAGATTACTTAAATGTAGACATCTCAAGCTATTTATACCTAAAACTTTCTTTCAGTTCCTGGAAAACATTAAGGTTTTATGGGACACAGGGCCATCACACATGCTATCACTCTACCTAGGTACCCCTCTCCCCCGCCACCACCAATTCTTCATAAGGCTCAAGTCTAAGCATAAACGATAGTTTGCAAGAGATACATCTCTGGTCAATTTAACTATCCTTGCCATTCCGTCATAACACTATACCAGTTAATCCTCCTATGATACATAGTATACATTTAGCAGTGTTTGTTTTCACATCTATGGACTGTCATGCTAAATTCTAGCAATGTAAGTTGAGAGTCTACATTCCACAGACTCAGTATGATATTAGATGGCTAAGATCAAATGAAGAAAAAAATGTAAAGATACTTAAATAATTATGATGTTGATAAGGAAAATAATAATAATGATTCTCAAAAGTATAAAGATGTGTTTTACTACCTATAGGTATGTTTTTTAAAACCTCAGGTGTTAATAAAAATCAATGCCCAAAATTCTATGCACCCCAGGAAGCGCTGGAATTCAGTCTCAGTTTTTTGGATCCCAATTAACATTATATCCTTAGAAAATTTTAAAACAGACTTCTGGACACTTGATAAGTGCATCTAAATGTTATATTGACTTTAACAAATTAAAAGATAATCTTTAAAGAGAAGCATAAACTAAAACAAAAGTTTGAATTCTTGCTTTCAGGGATTGAAGAAGAAAACTCACCATCACTTTCCTGCTCCCTCTAAAAAGGCACATTTGAACTAAATAAGAATTTATTCAACATTAATTCATTAAATGAAAAGGTACTGCGTGTTACAGTTTAGGCACCAGGCTGAGTCAATATACTAGAGCCTATGGGCCAAATCTGTTCTGCTTCTATGTATCCCACAAGCTAAGAATAGTTTTAATATTTTAAACCAATGAAAAAATCAAAAGGATGTTTTGTGATGTGAAAATTGTGAGATTCAAATTTCAGTATCTATGAAGTTTTATTATCACACAAACTTATTTTTATACCTTTCATATGGTTGTTTTCGTGCTACTGCAGTACAGTTGAATAGTTACAACAGAAATCATATGGTTCTCAAAGCCTAAAATATTTACTATCTGGCTCTTTACAGAAAGTGTTTGCTGGCTCCCCAGCAACACCAACCCATAATACCTAAAACTACTGGGCACATGAATGTGTATAATCAATTTTCATTAAGTGAGATAAATGATATATTAGAAGGTATTAAAAAATGCTTGCTCCTTTTCTTAAAATATTCTCTTTCCAAAAGCTTTCAGTCTTCTTTGCCAACCTATCCTATCTGAACAACAGAATTCTTCTCTTCCTATTTTGTACTCCTTGTTATCTTTTATATAAATAATTTCAATTATTAAATGATCACTTATGTATCAACTTCAATATTTGTATCTGTTGCTTCTTTGAGATACAGGTTTAGATATCTAACCTTCCCCTTTACATTTCCCTTCAGAACACTAAAACTCAATATGGCCACAGTAGCCCTGCCCACCCAACCATCTCAAATTCTTGGCTCATCTACCTTAGGTGACTAAACCAGAACATGTAAATCCTGTTTTCTCATTTCCTATATCCAATCCATCAAAAGTCATACTGACTAACTGCTTAAAGTTCCCAGTTCAACTCTTTCCAATTCAACCATGGCCATTCTAGTTCATAAGCAATTATCATCGCTGGCTTAAACCACTACAGTAGCCTCATAATTGATCTTTTCCCCCTTCAGTCATATATATCTTTTACCTTTAGGTTCATTCAGCACATTAAAACTGGTCCTACCCTGCTTAAAACATTACAATGACTTCCCATTATTTTTATTCAATTATTCAATCTCCAGCACCAAGCAAAGCCAACAAAAGTCATAGTGGGAGTAGTTCAACAAGTAAGCTAGAAGAATAGGAACTAACATTTAGAAAAAAAAATCACTGTTTCTGATGCAATAGAAGGCAAAGGAAAAGAGAGGATTTGAAGAAAAATGGGCAATTACATTAAATGTTGCTTTGAGGACAGGAAGAATGAAGATTAAAAATGCACACTAGAGGAAAGACACAAGTCATTAGAGAAGTGGGGTCAAAGAAGGGATCTTTTCTTTTCAAGTGTTGATGAACCAGAGCATATGTAAGCGCTCATGTGAGTCAATTAAAAGGAAGAAATGGGTAAATAAGAGAAAGGAACAACCAATGAGAAAGAGGTATGAAATGGGAACCAGAAAACAGGTGGAGGGATTGAACCTTAAAGAAAGATGAAGAAATATCTCCTTCCCTTGCAACTGAAAGAAAGGTTAGGTACATTTGCAGGTAAGGTATATAGCTTTGTTGTAAGAAGTTATAATTCTGATTGAATGGCTTTTATTTTTGTTATGAAAAAGAGCATGATTCATCTGCTAAAAATAAGAACAAACACAGGGAGAGATTTGAGAATCAAAAATTTGAAACACTCTTTGTGAAAGAATAAGCTGAGCTTAGTGTTGCCAGGTAGTATTGGTGACCTAGGGGGCAAGTAGTGACTATGAATTTATAGTGGTATCAATCTGTGCTCTTGTGAGATTTTCCTCTCTCACTACACATAAGCAAAGAGGAAGCGTATTGCTGAATTCACTCGGGGTCAGGGTGGCTTCAGAAAGGTACAATAAAAATTGAAGAGAAGCAAAAGAATTAAAATAAAGGGATTATTGGACTAGATTGCACTAGAGGCCCAGTTAAAAGAACAGTTATAGTGAGGGCTCGGTGGTAGAGCATGTGCTTAGCATAAACAATTCAATCCCCAACACCAAACCAAGTAAACAAGTCATAGTGGGAGTATTTCAACATGTAAGAAGAATAGGAACTGACATTTAGAAAGCAGTATGCCTGAATCAATAATTTTGTTGATACAGCAATTTCATCTGATTACAAGAACTACAAAAGTGGATGGCTATGACAGAATGGAGAATATAACTGGAGGAAGAGATCTCTGTACTGAAAGACCAGGTGACAAAGAGATTATCCATACACAAGCTGAAGTTCTGTAGGATTAGAAAGAAGATTGTGAACTAGATGGGAAGTCCAACAACGGGAAGTTGGCAAACAATGTTAATGAGCTACAATTAAGAACTGATATTCCAGAAAGTTGTCTTGAAGCCCACTCTCTTTTGCAGTCTATTTTCTTTCCGATAATTGTACTAAAACCTCATTCTCAGATTACCAAATATTTTCTCACAGTTAAGTTTGTCTTTATCCCCATTCCCTATATGCTTTCTGCTGCAACTGACAATGCTAGCTAATTGTGGCTTTATCCTGAACCTCTTTCCTTTTCTGGTTCCCATTGTGTACGGTTTCTGTTTCTCTTGACTTTCTTAACACTCTCTTTCTTATTCATTTTCTCTACATTTTAAGTATTCAACCATTACTATTCCCCAAAACATAGTTATTTTTTTGTTGTTGGTGTTTGGTTTGGTACTAGGGTTTAAACCCAGGGGCATTCTACCTCTGAGATACACCCCAAGCCCTATTTTATTTTTTATTTTGAGATAGGGTCTCACTAAGTTGCTGAGGGCCTCACTTAGTTGCTGAGGCTGTCCACGAACCTGTGATTCTCCTGTCTCAGCCTCCCAAGTACTGGGATTACAGGTGTGTGCCACCATGCTCAGCTGAACTATACCTCTTGACCATGTTTTTCTCCTTCAAAACATTCTTCATTAAAGACTGTATCAGTTTTCATGGCTTCACCTATTTCCCTCAACTATCTTTTCTGCAGTAATGACAGCTTTTATTCCCATCCTCAATATTGACTTCAATTCCATATCTGTGATATCTTACTAAACATTCATTAAAACCATCATTTTAAACTCAACAAGTTAAAATTACTCTCTATTAAAAACCAGCATTTTATCCTACTTTCCAAACATGTGGCAACAATATTTTCCAGGTCATGTAACATTTTACATCACCTAGTCATCTCTGACTTATCATTAGCATCCTACTTATTCACTTCTGATTCACCCCCAGCACCCTGCATACATGTTTACAAAAGGTAAACAGTAGGGAAATGTATACTGAATGAATTACCAAGTGTGTAAAGTTTTCTACTTTAACAGATCTTAAACATCTTTTCTGTCTTCACCATTGCAAACTTCCACTTAACCAGAAGAATCCTCATTACCTTGTATCTAGCATGCTTCATCTCATCTCTATATTTTGCTCTGATGCTTAAGCTAGTTCTTCTGATTGCAATTACCATTGACTAGTATGTATACTCAGATGAATTGTTTTCTTTTTTTGTGTGTGTGGTACTGGGGATTAAATGCAAGGGCGTTCTACCTCCGCGCTACGCCCCCGGCCCTATTTTTTATACTTTATTTTTTGAAACCGGGTCTCACAAAGTTGCGGAGGGCCTCACTAAGTAGAGAGAGAGAGAGAGAGAGAGAGAGAGAGAGAGAGAGA
>PVJS01017543.1:0-36043 GCA_004027185.1 Glis glis
TTTTTTTTTTTTTTTTTTTTGCGGCACCGGGGATTGAACCCAGGGGCGTTCTACCTCCGCGCTACACCCCCCGCCCTATTTTTTATACTTTATGTTGAAACCGGATCTCACGAAGTTGCGGAGGGCCTCACTAAGTAGAGAGAGAGAGAGAGAGAGAGAGAGAGAGAGCGAGCTGAGGCTGGCCGCGAACCCAGATCCTCCTGTCTCCGCCTCCCAAAGTACTGGGATTACAAGCGTGCGCCACCACGCCTGGCGCTTATCCTTTATTTTGAAACTGGGTCTCACAAAGTTGCGGAGGGCCTCACTAAGTAGCTGAGGCTGGCTGCGAACCCGGATCCTCTGGTCTCCACCTCCCAAGTACTGGGATTACAAGCGTGCGCCACCACGCCCGGCTAAAATCACTACTCTTAATGAATAAAATTTATTGGTGTACAGCCTTTACCTGGAGACCTGCCTTGTTTTTGTGGATTTCCCGTCTTTGAGATAAAGCCTTATTAGTGAAGGCAGCTCAGTGGCTAGCTGGATTCACTGACTGGCCCTTCAGGTGCTGACTGTCTGTCTACCTGGGTGATGTCCCTGCACTGGCCACTTCTGTTTTCTTATCAGCATGCTTGACCCACAGTTAGGAATACCCTGCCTCCTTGTGGATCATCAATATCTTCTGGATATGTCACTTGATTAGGGAAGTTTCTTTTGCCATTTGTCTTTACCACAAGTCTAAATTAGATGTCTCCCTGTGTGCTACCTCAAGCACTTGTTATTTCTTCCAGACTTGGAATTTACCATGTCTGTTTTTTAATTCGTTGAATGGCTTGTATTCCTCTCTACACTATGAGTTCCATGGTGCAAGAGACCTTGTCTGCTTGCTCACCAGTGTATAATGCTTTAGCACATATAATAAACACATTAGGCTGGGTGTGGTGGCACACACCTGTAGTCTCATTACTTGGAAGGCTGAGATAGGAGGATTGCAGGTTTGAGGCTAGCCTCAGCAACTTAGCAAGACCCTGTTTCCAAATAAATAATAATAATAATAATAATAATAATAATAAAAGCTGGACATGGTGGCGCACGCTTGTAATCCCAATACTTGGGAGGCTGAGACAGGAGGATCTCAGGTTCGCAGCCAGCCTCAGCTACTTAGTAAGGCCCTCCGCAACTTGGTGAGACCCTGTTTCAAAATAAAGAATAAAAAAATAGGGCTGGGGGTATAGCTTGGAGGTAGAATGCCCCTGGGTTCAATCCCCAGTACTGCAAAAATAAATAAATAAATTAAATTTAAAAAATAGTGCTGGAGGTGTAGTTTGGAGGTAGAATGCCCCTGGGTTCAATCCCCAGTACCATACAAAAAATTTAATAATAATAAAATAAAATAAAAATAAACACATTGGTTGAAAACTCATAGTCATGCTTAATAATGACTTACATTTTACAAAATGCTTTCATTTTTAGTTATCCCCTTTCATCCTTACAGTAAACCTATGATGTGGTATTATTCAATCCCATCTTTCAGACACAGAAACTCAGAAAAAGTGAACTAACTGTTCAGGGTCATGTAGCTAGTAAGTGGTGGAGCTGGTATGGAAGGAACCCCAGGTTGCTATTATATTACAGTTATGGGACACCTGAAAGTATTGAGCAGGTGATGAGGGGAGTGACCTGATCAGCGCTTCCCTTCAGGAGAATTAGCATGGCAGAGAGACCTGGACCCTGTGGGAGGCAGCAGGGGGAAGCAAGAGAGGTGTGATTCAGGAAAGAGCAGCCATGTGTGAGAGGAAAGAAATAAGGGTCAGAACAAAAACTTGGAGCTGAAGGGTATGCCTGGGGGGCCCGTGGTTAGAGGTCAGAAGGGAGGTAAACAGCCACAAAAACTACAAGAAAGGATCAATGAGCAATGGAGGAAAAATAATGAGAATGGTTTGTTATAGAAGCCCAAAGAAGTGAGACTGCAAAGAATGAAAATGCAGTTGACAATGGCAAAGGCGACTCAGGAGACAGGAAAGAAGACGGGGCAGACCTTACTGAGTTTGGCTGGAGAGCTTAGGTAGAATAAGGGGCCATTTGTAGAGATTTTAGGAAAGAATATGGGACAAGGAAATGAAAGCAAGAAAGACGTGACTGGAGAACTTTGGCAGTTTATCCATTCATTGGGAGACATTTGGGTTGTTTACAGATTTGGGCTATTATGAACAAAAGTGCTATGAATATTCATGTGGAGTCATTATGAGAACATAATTGATCACTTTTCATAGGGACTTAGGAGGTAAGATGGTTTGGTAAGTGCACGTTGTAAGGAGCTGCCAAACTTTATCCTAAAGTGGTTATACTCTTTTGTGTTTCTACTAATAATGAATGATGACGGCTTTAGTTGCCACTCATCCTCACCAACAGTTGGTATTGTCCATCTTCTTAATTTTAGCCTGTATATAGTGAATGTGAACAATATGTCACCGTGATTTTAATTTTCATTTCCCTGTTGACCTATGGTGTCATTCATCTTTTCATCTTTGACATACATCTTCTTTGGTGAAGTAACTATTCGACTCCTTTGCCCACTGTTTACTCTTGTTTTTCTTCTTATTGAGGTATGAGTTCTTTATGAATGATGACATATGGATACACAGTCAGAATATGATTTGAAAATATTTTCTTCCAGTGTGAGCCTTGCCTTTTTTATTTCCTTAACAGTATTTTAAAAGCAGAAGTCTTTAATTTTTATGTTTATCAGTATTTTCCTTTTATGGTTTGTTATTTTTGTGTTCCATCTATGAATTTTTTGCCTAATTCAGATACAGATTTTCTTCTAGCAGTTTTATAGTTTTTAGCTCTTACATTTAGGTTTATAGTCCATTTGAAGTGGATTTCTCTATATGGTGTGAACTGAAGTTCTTCTTTTCTTTTTTTTAATCTCACATATGAATGGCTAATATTGCAGCATTCATAAGTGTGCCTTATGTTTCTTTTGTTTGAGTTTTATTGAACTTCTTAAATCTATGGGTTCATAGTTTTCATCCAGTTTAGAAAAAAATTTCCTATCATTCCTTCAAATATTTTTTGTCCTTTGCTGCTTCTTTTAGACTCCAATTACATTAATGTTAGAACACTTAATATTGTCCACAGTTCACTGATATTCTTTTTACTTAATCTCTTTTCTCCTGTGCTTCACTAATTCATAGTTGCTATTGTTATGCCTTTGGGTTCACCAACTTTTCTTCTACACTATCTCATATGCTATTAGTCCCTTGTAGGCTATTTTCCATTTCAGAAATTATGCTTTTCATTCTTAGTACTATTTGGATCTCTTTTAATATCTTCCATTTCTTTCTTCAACATGTTCATGTTTTCTTAAACATATGGAATATATTTATAATAGCTTCTCTAATGCCCTGGACTGCTCATTCTACCTGCTGTGTCATTTCTGGGACTGTTTCTATTAATTGAGTTTTCTACTGATTAGGAGTTATATTTTCATACCTGATGACTGTTGAGTGGATAATAGACATTGTGAATTGTATGTTGCTACTTGCTGAATTTTGATATGTTTCTCTAAGAAGGGTTAGACTTTGTTCTGACATGCAACTTACTTAGAATCAGTTTGGTCTTTTTGATGATTGTTTTAAAATGAATCTAGCATAGCCGTTATTCTAGGGATAATTTAACCCATTACTAAGGCTTTCTGAGGACTCAGTGAGACAGGACAATAGTGATATTCTTTTAAATGAAGTGCATTAAAAGAGTCATCTCTGTGTGTGTGCATATACATACACATATATGTATAATTATATATATAATTAAAAATAAACATCTTCCCTGAGTGCCATAGAAAACCACAGTTGTCAAATCTTAGTTTGGCATTAAAACTAGCTTTCTTGTTGAACATGTGTGTGCCTTTTGGAGGATTTCCATAGTGCTAACTTACACTAGAATGTGTTTTCAATTTGTCATTCAAGAGACTTTATCAGGAGCAACCCAATGTCTCTATTAAGGTTTAAAAAAAAAGCAAGCTTCAAACACTGTTGTTACCCTGGTAGGGTGATCCTGGCTACCAAGCAAATAGATTTCAAAGGACCTCCCAACTTGCCCTAAGCCACAGACAAATATTTGCTATTACTGTAGTACTAGGTCGGATAGGGCCACTTTGTCCTGCACTTGTAGGAGACCTTGAGGAGAAGTATTAATTACCACCATGAAAAGTTTTCCCAGTAGAGATTACTCTCATATATCTTTTCCCATTAAGTTCCAGTCTGAAATATGAGGATTAGTTTCAAGAGATGAATTAAGGAAGAGAACTGAGAACTAAGTTAGGAGGAAAGACTTGAAGAAATAAAGACCAGCAGTTGGTCTTTTAAAAGTAAACCACAGATACTTTCATCTGCCCTGTGTATACTGAAGTATGGTCAGGTTAGCAGAAAGACCTATAGATCTAATTCATACAATCCACAAGGATAGAAAACAGCAAACACCATATTAGTCTATGTTTTCTTCTGTTCACAGAGTAGAGATTTATATAGAACTAGATGCACAAAATTTTTAAGGATTGTTTAAGCCATTGGTTTTACAGAGCAAGAAAGTTCACAGTTGAAATTCTGGGCTCAAAAGAGAAACTGGCCAACAAATGGAACTTCATTTCAGCTCCTAACAATGTTTATTTATTGGGCTGGAGATGTAATTCAATGGTAGAGTATATACTTAGCATGTGCAAGGCCCTGGGCTTGATTCCCCAGAGCCACCAAATAAATAAATAGATAATGTTTATTTCTTATATATTTTAATAATAAAAAGACCTGTCTAATCTGGACAGACTGCAAGCTTTGTCAATATAAATTGTGACTGTGTCTCCCATCATTAGGGCCAGTTTATTTTTTAAATGATGAAAAATCAGTGACTAAATAAGATAAAAATCCCGAGCCTATATGTTATTAACTTTTTAATTGAGAAATCATTTGTTTATTAATTCAACCATTACTTAATTGAGGAACTGCTTTGTATCAGGCACCATACTAGTACTCTGGATACAAAATTGAGTAAGGAAACAGTCATGCCTAAGATTTCAGTTGTAGCCTAATTCTTGAAAATTGAGCTCTATCAAAAATGATGTGTGACAACAACTCAAGATGTTTTTAGGAATCAAAGAGAACCTAAGGCCATTTAACCCAAATTTCTCAATGCAGGACATTCCTCTATAGTAGCTAAGACCCATCCATTTTCTACTAGATCCTATGCCCTCATCAGGCAGAATGTTTCATTTCTGGATGGTTCTAATTATCGAAAAGTTCTTTGGTGTTAAGCTAGGATCTGTGCCCTATCACTTCTAGTGCTGGCTTTAGAGCTATATAAAATAAATTTATTTCATCTTCAATATGCAAGTCCTTCAACTGTATGTATGTATGTATGTAAGTAATGGGGATTGAACCCAGGGGCATTCTACCTCTGAGCTACACCCCCAGCCCTTTTTATTTTTAACAGGGTCCTGCTTAGTTGCTGAGAACCTCGCTAAGTTGCTGAGGCTGGCCTCAAACCTGCAATCGTCCTGTCTCAGTCTCCCAAGTACTGGGATTATAGATGCACGACACCATGCCTGGCGCCTTCAAATACTTAAAGGCAGTCATCAACTTAACTTTCATTCTCTGGGTAAAATATCTGCAGGGCCTCATGTCACATATTCTCTAGACCATTTACCACTCTGGCTGAGTAGCAAATGACCTCTGCTTTATTTATATGCATAAGCTACCAATGGCAATATTTTCTAGACATTTTTCCCTCTATGATGTCAATCAAATTCTAACTTCTATTTCTGAACATTTTTCTTCAAATTTTATTCTATCTATCTATCTATCTATCTATCTAGTATTACTGGGGATTGAATCCAGGGGCATTCTACCTCCGAGCTACACCCCCACCCCTGTTTTTTATTCTTTATTTTGAAACACAGTCTTAGTAAGTTGCAGAGGACCTCACTGAGTAGCTGAGGCTGGCCGTGAACCTGTGATCCTCCAGTCTCAGCCTCCCAACTACTGGGATTACAAGCATGTGCCACCACGCCTAGCTGATTTTATTGTTTTTAAACAATCCACAAAAATCTCAAAAGTTTCCCATAACCTAAGCAATATATTCAGATTTTTAAAATTTTTAATATACTGGAGATTTAAATATACTGGAAATTTTGTACTGGAGATTGAACCCAGGGACATTCTACCTCTGAGCTACACTCCACACCCTATTTTAGTTTGAAGCAAAGTCTTGCTAAGTTGCTGGGCATCTTGCCAAGTTGCTAAGTCTGGCCTCGAACCTGCAATCCTTCTGTCTCAGCCTCCCAAGTACTGGGATTACAGGCATGCATCACCATGCCTGGCAACATATTCAGATTTTAAAGGACCGATAGTACAGTTATTTGGGAAGAAGTGAGTTGACTGAGTGGAGACAGTTGTGTGAGAAGGGGGACAGTGTGTTGTTTTTGAGACTACACTGTTTATGTATCTTCTTGCACAATCATTTCCAGTCGTGGTGAAACAGGGACGGAAGACTGGAGTTCCAATGTCATTATCTTGGGAGGCGGGGGGGGGGAGGAGTCACTTCTACATCTGAATTAGAGTGTAATAATATCACTTGTGCATTTCTGTAACATCTGTCATTGTATTATTTAAATCATGAGAAATAATATTTCTGGTTACATGCCAACTCAATGGACCAGCAGACCAGCAGATAAGGCAGAGGTATCAGAAGGGCGAGGTATGGGGAGGTCACGGTGGTCTGAATATATAGAATTATGCATGAAACAGAACCACTTCCCCCTGTCCCCTAAGTAGTTGAAGTGATGAAAGTGACTGGCTAGAAAGTGACCAGAGGATTAAAATGGCCTTTGCGAACAATAGCCCTGGGGCTGGCTCCATAGGTGACATCCGCAATATCTGCCAGACCATCTAGAAGTAGCTAAATGCTTCATGAAGTGGGCTTTTAAAGGAGGAGAGCTAAAAAGAAGCAGAAATAACCTATCACCGGACACCTGGCTGGGAATTTCCGCCTGTGCCTGGTGCAGGTTTTATAAAAGTTCTTGGAAAACAGGTGTGTGTGTGTTCTGGCTACAATATTTCAAATGGATAATCTTTTAAACATCTTATCACTCCCTGACCAAGACCTTCAGAGAGATATTGAAAAGCATATTACGTTAAAAGTCCATTAATCTTGACAACAAACCTGTGCTATAAAATCAGAGAGTATCTATCCTTAACACGAGGAGAAAGCCAAGTCCAGATAGGGCGCCTGGAGGAGGGGAGGGGCCCACGGCTGCTTGCTCAGTCCCAGTTCACTACAGAGCAACCTCTTCATACAATCACTTGGACATTCCTTCATGAGTCTAAAATACCAAGGAGATGTAGGTGGATACATTTCTTTCAGTTTTGATAAGACATTTTACTTTAAGCTCATACTTTTACCATAACATGGGCATCTAAAAATGTCTTTAAGACTTAGTTCCTTATCTTGTACTTCACATTCACAATATACTTTTCAAAGAATTTGTAAAGCCACAATAGATAAGTAGAACTAAATATGGACTGCAGAGACATGAAATGTCCTTTTACATCGGATCTGTTTATTTTTCTCTAAATCTAGCACTTCACGCTCTGTTATTGCCTGTCTAGGAAGATGGCTGGTTTACTGCTTTAATAAAAAGTATGTAATTCTTTATGTTCACTTAGTCTACTATAAAATGACCAAGATTGATGTTGTTTAACTAAATCTATGTCTGAAAGCACTAAGTAAAAAGGCAGACCCTTAGCCAGGCATGGTGGCACATGCATGTAATCCCAGTACTTGGGAGTCAGAGACAGGAGGATTGCAGGTTCGAGGCCAGCCTCGGCAACTTAGTGAGATCCTCAGCAAATTGGTGAGATCCTGTTTCAAAAACAAACAAACAAACAAAAAAAAAAACAAAAAGGGCTGGGGCTGTACTTCAGAGGTCAAATTCCCCTGGATTCAATCCCCAGTAGAGAGAGAGAGAAAGAGAGACAGACAGGATAGACAACCCCTGATGCTCTTGGAAACATTAATAGATGACCAAAGTTAGAATAAGAAGTCCCTAATTTACAACGGGTTTATGTTCTAAAAATGTAGGTCAGTGGTCTGAGCCTTAGGATGCATTTTATGTCTATTTTATTTACTACTACATCCCCAGTGCCTGGTAGCGTGATAGACACATAGTAGGCACCCAAATTTTTGCTGAGTGACTGGACAAATTGGCCTAAAATGTCCACTTCACTAATAACCTACTAGAATTATATTATGAGTAATAGTTAGCATTTATATAGCAGCTTGCCATGTATAAAACATACTTATATATGCCTTATGTTAGCCTTTCTCACAGTGAGCCAATTTACAGTTGCTGATTCTCAGAGCCCTAGAATAAAAAGACCTCCATGCAGGTTACGGTGGAGGTGCGAGTGTGAGCCAGAAGTGGAGTGGCAGCAGTGGGGTGGAGAACCAGTGTGACATCTAGAACTGCCAGACCTGGGGCAGACCAGATGAGGGACTCCAACTACTATTATCATACTGCCACATCGCATCTGGAGATGTTATAAGATATAGATAAAATGTCATCTGTTAACACAAAGTAGAGAGCCAGAGAGTCAGGACTCATTTCCTTTTTCCTCCTACCTTCCCTTTCTCTGGCAGTTATGTGACTTCCTTATATTTAATGGTTAAGAACAAGCGCAACTAACTCCTTTGCAGTAGCAAGAAATAAGACCTCCCCCGCCAAAAGTTACCCCAATACTTGAGAGCACCTTATTAGCTAGCAGGAGGACTAACTGACCTAGCTCTTCTGTGTCTCACACAGTCCTCTGCTACTGGAGTAGTTGGATGTAAAGGATTTCCTTAAGTCAGAATTTGTGTATTCAGAGTTGGATAGGGCCAGGCATGGTGGTGCATACTTGTAATCCCAGTACTTGAGAAGCTGAGACAGGAGGATCGCAGGTTAAAGCCAGCCTCAGCAACTTAGAGAGACCCTGTTTCCAAATAAAAAAATAAAATAGGACTGGAGGTATAGCTCCAAGGTAGAATGCCCCTGGGTTCAATCCCCAGCAGCACAAATCAAAAACAAAAAGAGTCGTATAGGATGTTAAAAAGGACAACCTCTGATCCTGCACACGAATCTTCTCTGTAATTTCTCACTGTGGACCATTCCACATTTGCAGAAATATCCCACAGGAGGAGAAACTGGAGAGTTCACTTTGCCTTTGGACACATCTCGATTTTGAGAGAGTCTTTCTTTGGTCATACCCTTGCCTTCTGAAAGCATCAGAGTCCATTTAATCCCTCTTCAAGCATCTGAAGAATGCTAGCAATTCCTGAACATCCATAAATCCTCTCTCATAGGCGAAATATCCCAAGCTAATCGTTCATTATATAACAAGGTTTCCTAATTGCTCTCACCAGTTCTGCTCAGCTTTCTCTGAATGGGAATATCTTGACCTGAGCATAATATTCCAGCTATGCATTGGCTAGAGAAGAGGACAGAAGGACTATTCTCTTCTTTGTTTGGAACACTGTTCCTCTGCTAATGTGGCCTAAGATTGCATTAGCTTTTTTGGCAGTCATGACATACTGTTGACTCACATTGAAATCACAGTCAGCTAATGCCCTCAGGACTTTTGCACAGGCACGGCTGATAAGTCACACCTCTTTGGAGGTAATACACCTGAGTTTTGAAAAGAGGAATTATGTGAATCACTGTTAGGTTTAATCACTATTAGGTTTAATCTTATAAATTTTGCTTAAGGATCTTTCACAGTGAGTGTTCCTAACAATTTCGATTATGTTGTCCATAACCAGAAGAACTGTTGATGGGCCTCTACTCGCCACAGGTTCAACTCCAAAGTACTTGACACACTTGATCCTGAGCTTCTGGGGTCACCTCCTCTCCTCCTGTCCCTCTCTTTTCCCAGTCCCCACCGCACCACACTCTCCAACCATTCGGAGAGGTGACCTTATTCTTGTGCAGTTCTCCATGGAATTCCCTTCTCTTCCACTCAATTATAATCCATCCTTTAAGAGACAGCAATTTAAAAGTCCCAATCAGATGGTAAGCTCCTTAATAATAGGAATATACAGCAATTAAGTGCCGGCAATAGGGAAGAGACAATTTAAGACTTTTTTATAAAAAAAATGTTGCCATATCTTTTGTCAAGGCAGATGATATTTATACTTCTTTCTCCAAATAAAGTTTCTCCCCAAACTAGTCCCCCCCCCAACTCTAGAGAGGCAGGTGAGCTGGATTTGGCTTCCTTGAAATAGCTGTGTTTTGGGAGAGGGAGCAACAAGCTTGGCAGTTTGTCCGAGTGAACGAAATAGCTGCACAAGCTTGTCCAGAGACAGTGTCACGAGGCCCTTGCTTTTCAGAATCACAGAACAACCACCCTCGCAGCCAACACAGCGCAGTGACGAGGAGCCCAGCGGGCAGCCTGCCCAAGAGCAAGCACAAGGGAGACACCCTTCCTGATCACTTCCATGATACCGAAGACAAATTAAACACAATCCTTGAGTGGATCTTTACAGGCTCCACGCATTGCTTTCCAAGAGGTGACGATAGGTGAGAACCTTCCCACCCAACAGCTTTTGTGCCAGGGCTCTGCAGATTAGGGATAGAGCCCATGGTTTGTGTTTGCCAAGGATGGAACCCACAACATCATGGTGCATAACAACTGTCTGCCTGAGCATCTGTCATCCCACATGGCTAACTTATGAGACACTGGGCAAGTTGTCTGGCACACACTAACTCGTGTGCCTACACACCTGACATTCTGCCATAAAAGTGCTTTTTTTTGGTACTGGGGATTGAACCCAGGGGTGTTCTACCTCTGAGCTACACCCTCAGTTTTATTTTATTTTTTATTTTGAAACAGGGTCTTGCTAAGTTGTTGGGGCTGGCCTCAAACCTGCAATTCTCCTGTCTCAGCCTCTCAAGTACTGGGATGACAGATGTGCGCCACCACGCCCTACCATAAAAGTGCTTTAAATCACAAACCAGTCATCAATAATATCAACAACAGTAATGCATCAGAGTTCATTTATTTAATATATAACTATTTAATATATCGTGCCACATGTTAAATGCTAAGATAGTGTTTCTCAAGGTGTGATCTGCACTAATTAAGGAGCCCACAAAAAACTATGATGAAAGCTATGACAGAGGTGAACATAGGGTACTCTGGGTGCACACAGGTGAAGCACACGTGTAGCTCACCTAGCCTTGGTAAGAGGTGAAGTTCAAGCCAAGTCCTTAAGGATAAGTAGGAATCATCTAGTAATTTATATGTCCATCCATCCAAAAAATATTTGAGTGACAATGAATGGCTGCTTTTTTCCTTTGAGGACATGGCTCTCCATGGAGATTACATTCTCATTCATTTTCTTTTCATACGCACTGACATGTGTATTCCCTGGTAAACGTTCCCTTCTTCAGTACCAGGCTTCTGTGTCGTTTGGGGCACACAGCTCCATTATACACGCACTCGTATATAGACCATATATCTGATGAAAACAACACTGGTCATCAGTGAGCAACCCTCTTGTGTGTCTTCTTATCCTTCCAGGCACATGATTATCTTCAAACTAGTCAGTAACTTCAGTGGACCCCTCTGGCAAATGTGGCTTTAATTCATTAAAAGCTCCTGGAATTTTATTAGATGGAAGGAATACCGATATAGACAAATGACACATGTAAAAAAAGAACCCACTTGAGTGCCAACTTAGCTAAGTGAATGACAGGTAGGACTGGAGGGAGACTTGGAAGAGCTGAGTTCTCTCAAGCCAAGGGAGAATGAATGGCAGAGCACGACCCTTGGAGTGGCAGAAATAATTCCACAGATACACTCAGAGGCTAAACCATGATGTTGAAGCCAGGGGCATTCAGTAAGGGCCTGGCATGCCACAGTAAAGAATGGGACAATATTGTGAGGGACTTGGGGAGTCACTGAAGCCAGCGAGTGACAGTTTGTATTCTAAAAAGATCCTTCAGAGTGCGGTATAGAGAATAGATTGGGCTGCAAGTGAGAAAGAATAGAGAGAATATTCAGGAGCATATTGCAATCACGTATACCCAGGAGAAACAATGGTGGTTTGCACTGGGATGGTGGCTGGGGGGATGGAGAGATGCATACACATATTCAAGAGAGACGTGAGAATCAGAATGGGATGGACTTGGTGAATATTTGAAGCTGGTTGCAGGAGAGAAAGGAGTCGAGAACAACTCTCAGCTTTCTGCCTTGATGGACCTCTCTGGGTTAGACAGCCATGCCATTCTTACAGGCTGTTTCTCTGTGAGGTAAGAGGCAAGCTCTTTAGCTGAGAGTGAGCAGGGGTCTTAGAGAGAGGAGAGAAGTATCACAAAGGGTCACTGCAGAAATAAAAGAACCAAAGAAAGGATTTCTGGGGGAAGTTTGAGGACCAAATCGAGAGTGGAAAACCTCACTTTGCAGAGGCATCTCTCAGGATAGTTGTGTTATTATTTTCTTCCAAAGAGTTCAGCTGTCTATCTGAGGGAGTAAGAAGGTGAACAGTGGGATGGATCTAGGACTGGAATGTGATAGAAAGACAAGGGGGCCAGGGAGTTGAGAGAACTGATAGAAGGTTCCAGAGAGAAAATCATGAGGACAGGCTTAGTATCATGTCCATTTTTACAGACAAGTAGGAGCCAGAGGAGGGAGGAGATAAGTAGTCTACTGTGACATAACTCGATTCTTTGAGGGAAGAAGTGAAAACTAGAAAGAAAATAGAGCAGAAGTAATAATCAGGAACTAATAGAGGACACAGAAGGAAGCCAGAGAGCTGGAGGCAAGAGCTGACAACCGCCTGGTTTTGGGTTTTGCAAATGACACATTCTCATGACAACTCTTTACCTCCCAAAGAACCCCCCATGGGCTTACATGCTTCTGAACTTCCATAATCTTTAGAGAGGGAGCCGTTGTTACTAAAGGGTGGGTTTTGCACCCCTTTGCGTGTGCTGGGATGGAAACAACAAAGTCAAAGGTTCTAGAGAGTGAGGTGCCTGTCTTTTCTAATATAGCCCTGGGTTCGATGTGTCTGTTGTTTACCTTTAGCTAGCTTTTGTTTTGTTTTGTTGCCGGGGACTGAACCCAGAGTGTCTTCTACCACTGAGCTACACCCCCAGCCCTGCCTTTAGTTTTTATTTGAAGGTAAAAGTGGGGTCAGGGGGACAATAAAGAAATTATTGGGACAAAGTATATGAGAGAAATGTAGATGTCAGTAAAGTAGACTAAACCGTCCAAGAGTGATCACAATTTTCTCTCTTCCATTCAATTTTAAAACAGAGATGCCTATTTTGGTAGCAGCCAAAAAGATACAATGTTAGCACAAATGAACATGATGTCATGTAGAAAGCATCTGAATATTTTTCATAATTATTTTGTGTTTTAGGGACTGTGATTATGAGGTGTAAAGTAACATCAGCCAACAGCCGAGCCTGGGAAGACTTCCACTCTTCTGCCAGTCGTAGGGAAGTGAGGGAGACAAGAGAAATAGGATATAGAGAGAAAGGGGTTGTTTTGCTTTTTTGCTCATTAGCAAAAGAAATCATTCAGGAAAATAATTTGTGTTGTAGATATAAAACGAGATGTATACAAAATGCCCAGAAATTGGCACATTCTATAGCAATTTCTTGTGTTGATTTTCTGTTTTCCTCCTTAAAAGAACTCAACATTAATATATTCAACATTAAAGCTAGGTGTGGTGACGCATGCCTATAATCCCAGTACTTGGGAGGCTGAGATAGGAGGATCACAGGTTTGAGGCCAGCCTCAGCAACTTAGCAAGATCTTATTTCAAAATAAAGAATAAAAAAGACTGGGGGTGTAGCTTGTAGGTAGAATGCCCCTGGGTTAAATCCCCAGTACCTCCCCCAATATATATATATATATATATATATATATATATATATATATATTTATATATGTTATATATAAATATATAAATATACCTTCAAATATATAAATATATTTATATATACTTTCAAATATATATATATTCTCAACATTTATATATATATTCAACATTAATAAGGTTGTTTGCTTTTTAGAAAAAATTGCACACAAATTGAAATTGTGAAAATGTAAATACTTTTACTTAAATAGGGTTAATTGTCTAGCCCCTAGGCCTTAGGTAGATACCCTTCAACATCACATTCTAAAAATCAAGTTTCACAACACAGTAAACAGAAAAAATATGTACAGTGCTATGTTTTAACTTTGTTTCCCAAACTGTGATGGTTCAAGAGCATTCCAAAAAGTCGCTCCTGTAGCTGGAGTTTTGAGAGTCATAAAAGGATGAAAATTTGGATGAGTCAAGATGAAACGAAATACAAGCCCTCAAAATCAGAAGGTCCCTAAAATTGACATTCCACCTTGAGCATTTTCAAAGCGTCCTCTCTCCTCCTATACAGCTTTCTAGTGTTCCCCTTCCCTTTCCCATCATTGCTTGTGAGTGTTTCCCCTTTTCTTTGCTTGTCTTGGTTCCTCTTTTGAAAACCTAAAGTTTCCCCTCCCAACCTCCCTCTCACTTGTCATTTTAGAATTTACACCCACCTTTCTGACTGTGGTAATTTCATGTTGTTGTTTAATTAAATAACCACTGGACTCATAAATTAATGAGACTGGTTTTTGGATAAGCCTTGGGAGTTTTAAAAGTGTTTTCAGCAATGGCAGCATCGATGGGCAAAGGTTAATCCCCTCTGGGCTCAGTTCTCAGACCTTCCTCTTTTCTATCCACACCCACTCCCTTGATGATGTCATATACTTTTCATAGCTTTAAATATCATCTCTACACTGATGACTCCCAAATTTATGTATTTGGTCCAGACTTCTCTGGACACTGAGCTCACAGATCCAACGGGCTCCTCTCAGTATCACCACTTGGATGTCTAATACGCAACTCACACTTAAGAATCAGTACATAGTAGATGTGTAACATCCATCACAGTTAATAAACACAGTGTTGTTATCTTATAGTTACTTTCATATAATTCAGCTTAACAAATGTAGTTTGGACATTTATTTACTCCTTGTAGGGATCTGTTATAGTCAGGATATCAAATGTCCCCAAGAGACAAAGCTCAAAGCTTTGTCTGACACAGCTTTGTGACAAAGCTCATGTGTAGGCAGTGCAGCCAGATGTGGAGGAGGGACCTGGCTGGAGGAGGTGGATTGGTGGGGGAGTGGTCTTGGGGACTGTATCTGTCCCTGGTGTGTGTGTGTCTCTCTCTTACTCTCTGCTTGCTGGCTGCCATGAGGTGAGCAGTGTTCCTTTGCTAAAACATAGCATTGTACACAGTGTACAAAGCTAAAACATAGCATTGCACACATTTTTTTTCTGTCTACTATGTTGTGAAACTTGATTTTTAGAATATGATGTTGAAAGGTATCTATGTAAGGCCTCAGGGCGAGACAGTTAACCCTGTGCCCTGCTACTGAGTGAGTTCTACCTTGGAGCTTGCCAATCACGGACTGACCTCTGAAACTGTGAGCCCCAAATAAAGCTTTCTTCCTCTAAGTTGTGCTTGTTGGGTATTTTGGTCACAGCGATGGAAAAGTTGACTAAAGCGAGATCTGTGCTGGGTACAGAGGTTGTGGGGCTGGGAGCCACAGAGCAACTACAATGATAAATGTCCCTCACAGAGTGGACATTATGGAAGTAGAAGAGATAGGGGGCATGATATAACAGTTACATGTGAGTTACGTTGTGCGTGCGGAGAAGGCAGGGGTCATTCCCCCCTGCATTCTCAGATACTTCTGATTACTGATCAAAAGCAATCACTTCCATATTTTTTGATGTGATTCGTCTTCCTCATCTTTCAGAGTTCCCAGCCCCTAATATCCTCATTCTGGTTTCTAGAGTTTTCCATTCCTTGGAGCTGCCTCGTATGCCCAGATATACCCGATTCCAGGTGCCTGTCCCTCATCTGTTCTTCATTGTCAGGTCTTAAATTTTTAATGAGTCATTACAATAACTCAACATTTCACAAGCAGATTTCTCAAAGTTCCAGAATAATTTAACCAAAATTTGAACCATCTAATAGATTAAATGCAAAGAAAAAAATGGTAAGTAGGCTTTTTTAAAGTAGCTAACAAGAAATTATTTTTGGTGGAAAATCCACCCTTTGAAATCGGTAAATCAAATCATTTATTGATTGGACATCTGGGTTTGTTCTCGTTTTCATGCAGCATCTTTAAGTAATTTTAACTGATAACTACAGTGGGTTTTCTTTAAACTAAAGGCATTTTTTTTTGAAACATGCTGCTATAAACCTCTTGCCCCACCCATGAAGGAAGGGAATCGCTTTATCGTGTACATAATCAAATTACTCTATATAAATATACACAACATTTTATTTTCAAGCAAATTCAACAAAATTATAGCTGAGAATGATTCAAAGATGACACACTAGTACATCAGATGACTAACTTAGAAAAACTACTTAAAGTTAATTACTAGCTAGATAAAAATTATTCATTCCTCTGCTCTCAAACACAAACCAATCAAGAAAGTATACTAAATGCTACTGAGGAGCAGTGCATCCATCCCACATAGCTTATTTTAAATGATCTTGGGAAATACTAAGTGCAAATAGTTTTCACTTGTTATAGATAATTTTTTTCAATCTAATAAAAGAAAATATTGACTTTATTATGCAAAATATATGAAGTATATTACAAATTATCAATTAAACTAAAAGTTATATACCACTCCTAACAATCGCCAGAGCAATTCGGTTTGTTTTAGCCTGCCTGCTTGCCTGCCTTCCTTCCTTCCTTTCTTTCTTCTTTTAAATTTTGAAGTTACAGTGAAGCCTAATCATACATATAATTTCCAGGAAGCTAATTATCCCAGCTCTGACATCAGCTAGCTCATTGCTTATTTGACTCTGATGGAATTAGTATGACTCACTAAGTCTACATTTATTTGCCTGTAAAATGGAATTGATGTTGATACCAGTGAGGTTCTTGTGAGAATAAGGGATGTGCACTTCACAGAATGCCTGGCACATGGAAGGTTTCAGTAGACAGGGGTCACTGTCTTGATTTACTACTGCCACTCAGGATGAGCACGATGAGCGGATTTCAGGAATCAGAGAAAATGAGTAGTTAACCAAAGTAGTGCTTAGAAGGCATTCCCACTCTTCTATTATTTTATCTTTTAAGCTTAAAAAAAAAAACCCAAGCATAGTTTAACATATAAATGCAAATACCTATAAGACCCCAATTAAGTAATTTGCCATATTTCTGCACACTTGTGCCCTACTGGCTTTATCACCAATATATATATATATATATATAGGTGAGATATATATACATATATATATATATATATATATATATATATATATATATATATTGTGTTTTTTTTTGCGGTACCGGGGATTGAACCCAGCAGCATTCTACCTCCGCACTACACCTATTTTTTTTATACTTTATTTTGAAACTGGGTCTCACGAAGTTGCGGAGGCCTCACTAAGTAGAGAGAGAGAGAGAGAGAGAGAGAGACGGGGGGGAGACAGGGAGAGAGAGAGAGAGAGAGAGAGAGAGGGCGAGCGAGCTGAGACTGGCCGTGAACCTGGATCCTCTGGTCTCCGTCTCCCAAAGTACTGGATTACAAGCGTGTGCCACCACGCCCGGCTCATCACCAATATTGAAACACAAACCTTTCAATGGCCAGAAGAGACAAATGTTTGGATTTTATCTAGGGCATGTTATCTACACAATCCATTTGGGGGATTAATCATGCACTGTCTCATATTATTTAATGAATCAGTCCATACATTATCATATTCACTAACTTACCTAGTAGTTTGTAAGGACTGCAAAGGAAAAGAACACACACACACACACACACACACACACACGTTTTTGTATTTTTCGAACCATCTCATTTGGCACAAAGGAATTTCAACTTACGTGTGTGTGTGTGTGTGTGTGTGTGTGTGTGTGTGTGTCACTGGGGATTGAACCCAGGGACCTCTACCTCTGAGCTACACTCCCATCCCTATTTTACTTTTTATTTTGAAACAGGGTTTCACTAAGTTGCAGAGGGCCTTGCTAAGTTGCTGAGTCTGGCTGCGGACCTGTGATCCTCCTGTCTCAGCCTCCCAAGTACTGGAATCACAGACTTGTGCCACCATGCCCAGCTCAGTTTAGTATGTTTAATGGAAACAGCTATAATTAGGCTATAAATTAGGAAATACAGATTTCAGCTGAGCGATTGTAGACAAGTCACACAAACTCTCTTTAGGCTTCAGATTTCTTTGAATAATATTCTTTTCCATGGATGACACTTAGATCCTTTTCAAATGCTCTCATTCTAAGAAACACTAGCAAATCAGATTCTGACTCATTAGCAAAATGTTTTGATCAATGTGTATCATATTAATTAATATCCAACTTCATTTTCCTATATCTATATGTTAAAAGAAATATGATCCAATGATGTGCGTGCCTGTAATCCCAGTACTTGGGAGGCTGAGATAGGAGGATCGCAGGTTTGACGCCAGCCTCAGCAACTTAGCAAGATCCTGTTTCCAAATAAAAAAATAAAAAAGGCTGGAAGTTTAGCTCAGAGGTAAAATGCCCCTAGGTTTAATCCCCCAGTACAAAAAAAAATGTGATCCATAATTATAGATATTGTTCACTTGTAAAAACTTGCCAGGAACTCAAAGTCCTTGTCGCTCCCCATTCTATCAAACACGAATCCTTCAATCTATTTCAAAAATAGCAAAATGTCTCCTGCCAGCATCCCCTTTCCCCTGCCCTGTTTTTTCTTATCTGATATACGGTATATTGTATTTACTATCCATTTCTCCATTCCTCCCTCCTCCCCGCTTTGAATCTAAGTTTCATGGGGATAGGGATTTTTGTATGTTGATTCATTGCTATATCCCTAGAACCTGAAATGGGGTCCGACACATAGTAGCTCAAAAATTATTTGAATGAATGGATGAGTGGACATTATTTAAGATCCCCCCACACACACACCATAACTGAGCACATCTTACCACCAACTCGGCTTCTCCATGCTAACTGGGATTTTGAATCCCATCCTCTGCCTGAGGTTTATTCATTTCTCCTTCTCTGTCATTTAAAGATATTCTACTCCCCTATCTCCATTTGTCATGTTCACCCACACATTCATTCATTTATAGATTTCTTGACTGCTTATGTGAGCCAAGGAATGTGCTAAATGCTGTGAAACACAAGTAAATAAGATTGACATAGCCCCTAACCCTCCGTAATGATCTGTGTCTATTCAAGGATTACTTGGAAACCCAGCTGCTCCCTGTATTCGTGGCTTCTCTTGCTGCTGCCTCTCATTTTACAGCCCTGCCTTTGAATGTTATGTATTTATCATGCCCTGGAGAAATTAAAAAAAAAAACCTCATGTGGTTTGGTTGATTGAGTTGAGTTCTTTTAAAACTGAGCTAGTGGAGCAGGGAGCCAGCGATGCTCCCTTCCAAGGAGACCAAGCCTGCATCACTTGAGAGCTGCATTGGGGTCACTGGAACAAGTGCTGTGTTTTGTTTGTTTTGTTTGTGGTACTGGGGATTGAACCCAGGGGAATTCTACCTCTGAGCTATACCCCCACCCCTATTTTATTTTTTATTTGGAAACAGGGTCTCACTAAGTTGCTGAGGGCCTCGCTAAGTTGCTGAGGCTGGCCTCAAGCCTGTGATCCTCCTGTCTCAGCTTCCCAAGTACTGGGATTACAAGCGTGTGCCGCCATGCCCGGCTAGATGCTGTTTTTTGAATATGATAATCAAATTTCCAGTTCCATGAGGCTTGACTGTGAGGGGCCTAAAATGGTTTGCTGTATCTCCCCAATTTCCTGTGTTTTCTGTACCCAGAGGTGATCTGAGAGTGCTTCTTTGTGTCCTGAAAGAGCCTAATTAATCCATCATCTTTAGCTTCAAGGTTATTATTATCTACTGCTTCACCTAAGTAGGAGACTAAGCCCCCAATTGGCAGAGTCTTCAAATAAAATCCCGCCAAGCCCCAGGCCTGTCTGTGTCTTGCACCACGGTTCTGGGAGCACGTAATGCCTCCTCCTCAGAAATTCCCACAGTGTGTTCTGTGGCTCTCTAGAGCCCTGAAACTCAAGTGTAGTTCAGCAAAAGGAGAGTCCCCTGGCTAAATAAGTTTGGGGATGCCACATTCTATCTCTCCCACTTGGGAATGCAGGGTGAATAATAATATGTGTGTGTTTATAAATGTTTGACTTTGTTAGAGCCAGTTGCTATAGTTTGAATGTACCTCCCAAAAGTTCATGTGTTGGAAACTTAATCCCCAAATTCATATATTGAAGGTGTTTGGAGGCAAGGACTTTGGGAGGTAATTAGGATTATAGTAGGATGATGGCTTTGGTGTCTTTATAAGAAGAGGAAAAGAGACCTCAGCTTATAAGCTTGCTCTGTCTCCCCCTGGGATGCCCGCCTCTTTGGTATAATGCAGCACAAGGCCCTCACAGGATGCAGGGCAAGCACTGGCACCATGCTCCTGGACTTCCCAGCCTTCAGAAGCATGAGCCAAATAAACATCTACTCTTTATTAATTACTCAGTCCATAGTAGTTGTGTGGGGGGGCACTACCAAATAAACATCTACTCTTTATTAATTACTCAGTCCATAGTAGTTGTGTGTGGGGGGGCACTGGGGATTGAACCCAGGGGCATTCTACCTCTGAGCTATATACCCCAAGCCCTATTTTATTTTTTAGTTTGAGACAGGGTCTCACTAAGTTGCTGAGGCCTCGCTAAATTGCTGAGGCTGGCCTTGAATCTGTGATCCTCCTTTCTCAGCCTCCCAAATACTGGGATTATAGGCATGCACTGCCATACCTGGCTCAGGTAATTTTTTTTATAGCAAAAGAAAATAGTCCAAGATACCAGGTAATATTTCCCAGCCTAATTTGACCACTGAACACTTTAATCCTATACCACCACTAACATCTCAGAGGACATTACTTCCTAAGAGAAAACTGAGCCAGGCGTGGTGATGCACGCTTGTAATCCCAGTACTTGGAAGGCTGAGACAGGAGGATCGCAGGTTCACGGCCAGCCTCAGCTACTTAGTGAGACCCTCTGCAACTTAGTGAGACCGTGTTTCAAAAATAAAGAATAAAAATAGGGCTGGGGGTGTAGCTTGGAGGTAGAATGCCCCTGGGTTCAATCCCCAGTACCACACACACACACAAAAAAAAAAAAAAAAAGAGAGAGAGAGAGAGAGAGAGAAACTGTCTTTGGGAAGGATATTTTAGAATATAGCCATACCCCATTGTTTGAAATGGCTGGCCAGTTTAGGAAGTTTGTGTAGCAGGTTTAACTTTAGTTTAAAAAGCAGTCTTCTGGGGCTGGGGTGTGGCTCACCGGTAGTATACTTGCCTAGCATGTACAAGGCCCTGGGTTCAATCCCCAGTACTGCAAGAAGAGAAGGAAAAAAGTGACCTTCTGGGTGGATTTGGGGGCCTATGTTTTTAAAGTCCTCTTTCAGAAGGCTGAAACAGCCCTCAGCTCTGTTGATGGAAGTATCTGATTCCTCAGACATGAAGCTACAGGTCCTCAAAGCCTGAAGCAGTTAATTTTAATGAACATTGGAAACAAAATATCTGGGATATGTTTATGTTGGCCTGAGTCGTAGACTAATACCTACAGAAATTAAGAAGTCTTATATAGAATGCAGGAAGATACAGGACTATGATATTTTTAAATAAACAATAAATTAAATTTGAGACTTCTTATTTCAATAAATAAAATTTGAGATTAGATTAATTGGCTGATTTTTCTAAGCACTCAATTTCCAGCGATGGAGCTTGATTCTATAGAGTTCTATCTGCAAAACGTATTTGTAGCTCAGCACAAATTAATTTTCCAAATTGACAGAGGAGAATGGTTACAATGCTTTCTGTAGAGGCTTCCTGTGGTACTCATCTTGGAGGAAAGTTCTAGAAAAGATGGGTTCCCATACCTGTCCCCTGAAGGGAAGAAATTCGAGAATGACTTAATGTACACTTGCAAATAATGCTCTAGGGGGAACTAAGTTGCACTTGATGTTTTTCTTGCCATTCAAACATACGTTGGCTGAATGAACAACTACAAGTAAAAACATTTACCAACAGGATACAAATGGCATCCTTACATTGAAATAACTAACATAAATTTAATCTCTGTCTACTTGGAATTTGATGTAAGCATTGATGACAGTAAGTACTTTGGCTTTAAAGAAGATAGATTTTGCCAGGCATGGTGGCACACACCTATAATCCCAGTACTTAGGAGGCTGAGACAGGAGGATCACAGGTTCAAGGTCAGCCTCAGCAACTTAGTGAGGCCCTCAGCAATTTAGTGAGACCCTGTTTCAAAATTAAAAATAAAATAAAATAGGGCTGGGGATATAGCTCAGAAATAGAATGCTCCCCAAACACACACAAAGAGAAGTAGAAGAAGAGGAAGGAGGAGGAGGAGGAGGAGGAGGAGGAGGAGGAGGAGGAGGGAGGAGGAGAAAGCAGCTTCGGTGAAGGCTGAGGCAGATTTTGTTTCCAGTATAGGTTAGATAAGTGTTGCTTTAGTCACCTCTCAGTAACTGCTGGGGCCCTGTAATAAATTCAATGTAATATTTGCTAAGGGAGTGTGCCTGCCATCTGGCTACTGAAACTATTTTTGCTACTTCGTAGATGTACATGGCTCAGTAGCAGTGAGATTCAGGGAGCTGATATGAGCCTGTGGATCAATTCCAAAGCAATTTGAGAGTTCAAGCCATTCATTTGTTTTCAACAGAATGTTCTCCACATAAGAAAACCAGGAGTCTCATTTATCTGTCTCTTTCCTGTCCTGATATCTTTTAAAAAGTCCATCATAACAGGGTGCAGATGGGGTTACAATATAAGTGGAATGTAGGGATCGTGGAGAAGAAAGGTAAACAGTTAGCGAGTTGCCTGTACTGCGTCCTGCTTGGTTCTGGGGCCAGCAGCACTATTCCTGGGGATCCCTTCAGAAGAACAAGTAGTGGACAATATGGTGAAAGCCCCTGTGTGTCAATGGGGGTGGGGAAGAAGAAGTTCCCAAGCCAAACTTTTCATCAGGTCGCTGTTTCCCACCCACCCCAAAGCACTGAGCACAGTGCCTGACACACAGCAGGGATTCAATAAATGTTTGTTCAGTGCAGCCATCTGGGAACTTTGGGAAGTTATGTAAATGACCGTCAGAAGAGTATGGTAGTGTCTGTAGCCATTGTAATGCGTGCTTTGGATGTATGGCACCTGGCCCACTTTCTCAACCTTGGTACTACTGACATTTTGGGCTAGATGATTCTTTGTTGGGGATCAAGTGGGGAGTGCTGTCTTGTATACTGTCTGAGGCTAAGCAGCATCCCTGGCTCCCACCCACTAAATGCCGGTGGTGCCCTCCCCACAACAGTGTCTCCAGACTCTGCCAAATGTCCCAGTGTCCCATGGGGGTGGGAGGATGTGACATCATCCCTGGTTGAGAACCACTTATTTCATCTGTATATTTATGACATGTACCAGAATTAAATATAGTACTCTTTCTGGAACCTGTTTTCATCCAGTTTTCTCTGAATATTCTCCTATATCTGGGAGGAAACTTTCTCGTTACCTGCTTAGTGGAAGAAAAATATGAGAGAGAAATCATTCCATATAGAAAATGGACCAAGAGCTGAGGAGTCTGTTTTGCAGAATGCACTTGAGCTGGTCCAGGATCGACCCACGTCCCTAAGCTGGGATTGAGGTGTCTGTGAGCCCCAAAGGAACCTGTGTCATAATGGGAACTGACTTCCTTTGTGTCAATTGTGCTATACGCTCTTGGAATCTCAATGGTAAAATGCCACTGTCACACAGAAGTATCCTTCTGACAAGCAGATTTTTTTCCTCCATTGGCTTTGTTTTTATTTACTTCCTGTTTACGTTAACAGTATCAGGAAGATACCAGTGTGGGCTCCAGGAACAGGCTGTCTCAGTAACTCCTTCCCCCTTCAGTAACACAAGTAGTCCTGTTAACTGAAAAACCCAGTAGCCTTTTAAACCTCTAAAACAGAATGATGATGATAAGTGTTTACTCTTTCTTAAAATGAAAAAAAAAAGCAGAAACTTAGAATTCTGACTTAAACCCATCTAGTGGGCGATCTGCTTGGAAATGACTACACATCCGTGTCCAAGGGTGAGAAATAATTTATGACAAATACAGCTCATGAAAAATTCTAATTTCACTCATGTTGCTACAAGTATAGCTTCATGCTTTAAAAAAAATGTGGGCTGGTAACATTTTTCTACCTTACTTTACTTACAGTGTAGTGTTAAACAGGTGCCCTTACCTCTCCTCCAGTGCACGGGAAAGGATTGGAGTATCTAGAGGTGCAAAGAGCTCCCTTCTTGACAACGTCATCTTCTAGGCCAAACGTAGCTGAGCAGTTAGTTGCAAAGTACTTATAAGGCTTCCATGTCTTTCCAAAGTCCTGGGACCGGTCCAGCACCATGGCAGCCGGCCTGGGCGACTTGAACACCATAATGAGGTGAGTGAAGTAGAACTCAGCTTCCAGGTCTAGCTGGATCTTTTCTCGGTGCACATCCTCTGCAGACTGCCACCATGTGCGGGGGAACCTGAAGGACGAGTCTGCCATGGCAGATGGCAGGTGAGCCAGGTGAGGGTGGGCAGCGTTGCACTTGTCACATTTGGGCTGCCGGCAGGTGAGATCTGCATTCTCACTGTAGAAGCAGTACAGTTCAGTGGCGTTCTGACCGCAGGTGGTGTCTGCCCAGAGTTTCCTCCCTAAAGCCAAATTTCCCATCCGAGGGTTGCAGGCCTTTTCGCAGCGGGAACTGGCTTCAGCTACCCCACTCAGTCCTAAGGAGGAAAATGCACATGACATTCAAGACCAACCCATCGAGAAAGCTCTTCTGGCTACCTGGTCCATCTACTGCAGTCAGGGTATCCCCAGAGAGCTTGAGACTTTCCATAAAGGAGAAATTCTACCAAATTTGATCGTAAACACTGTTTGGAGTTCACAGTACATTTGTGTACACAAGTGTGCACATTTGATTCTTATCTTTGGATGTAAAAATTCACATCAAATCACTTCAGGGAAAGAATGGGGGAGGGAAAATGCAAACATTGGGGTGAAGAATGTTGGCCTAATATTTTCAAGTACTTTGCTTTATGCATGTTCTCTATCTTTAAAATAGAATTGTTTCTGAAGTCATGACTTAAATTATACCCAAAACTAATGTTTTTAAGATCAGCTCATCCAGTCTTGCAAATATAATTTGAGTCTTTAGCACTATCTAACACGTTTATTATGAGAATGCATTTAGGAGAAATTGTATATTTTTAAGCCAATGAAGAGATAAATTCCCTTGGAAAAGCAATGTTTAAAGATATTTAATAACGATAAAATAGGACCTCATTTAGGGAGAAAAAGCTGAGAAACACTGGCTTTCAAATGTGCACTATCCATTTTTTAAGTAAATATAACTGAAAAAAAAACTTCTCTAAACTGCCAAATGACAGGAAAGCCTATTTTACATGCTCCCTGCCTCTTGAGTGCTTCTACCTATGACAGGTTACATAGTCGTTACCTGTTTGCTTAACAGGAGAATGTTGACAGTCTGGCAGCTACTAACAGCACCTTTACCCATTGTCTATAAACTAAAACACCTTCTTAAAGAAACACACTCTTCCTCCCCAAGCTCCAAGAGATGCTAATGTTTCAAAATTGCTTAAAATGATAAACATTATCCACTCATTAACATGCTGAATGCATATCACAATCCTTTAATTTGAGTTTGTCATTTTAATTATGAATATGTTTAAGCAAAATCACCTATTGTGAAAGTTAAAACAGAAAGGAAAAGGAAACCAAACCCCAAATTCTGGCTAATTGAACGTTCTTGCTTAAAAGGGAACACCTCTGAACTGTTATCACAGTGGTGTTGGAAGGAGCCAAATGACAGCTTTGGCTGAAACAGAGACCTTTCACAGGCTGACTGGCAATCACCAGCTCCGTGCAGTCTTGCCACCAAAATAAAGGGCTTCCTTAGGCATTATTTTTTTAAATGTCAAATTAAAGTGTGCACTATGCCCGGACTCTGTTTGTCATTGTTCTGATTAGCTGGGGCAACAGTTGCTTGTGGCCAGGATCACACAAACACTGGGTGTGCTATGACTCACCTGTAAAGCATTTAGGGGGAAAATCATATACTGCCTGTACAAGTAGTTTTGACTTGAAACACTTGCCTTGTGATATTTATTTACAACTTGTTGATTGCTTGCATGTTTTTGCCACAACATAGTCCCCCAAAGGGGAAAAGTCTATTAAAGTTCACTTTTCAGTTGGGGGAGCATTAGAAGTATACATAAGGGTAGATAAGTAAGAAGAATTAAAGTAAAATCTTAGACCTTTAACTGCTCCTTCAGAAAAACGCAGAATACTTTTAAAGTGCCCCTACACTAATAAAAGTCCAGAAAAGACCTGATGGTGATAATGGTAATCAGTGAGCAACTTGGAGATCCCTAAATAAGTGACTGTCAAGCACACCGAGGATGCTCCTATGACTACTATGGGATGCAGACTCTAAAGCCTGGATTTTACTGGGTCTCGGCGGCTGGTGGGGGGGTGGTGGAAGAAAGCGAAGCGAAGAGATGCTCTCGATCCGATCCACCAGTCCGTCCTCTAATCAAGTCACACTCCCCTTCCTCCCTTTCTGGAGGAAGTGAGGTCCGCCAGGGAGACTGCATGGTGCAGAGCCCCTCACTCCCCCACCTTTCCCCACAGACCCGCAGGAGGGAGGGAGAGGAGCAGAAGGGGCTCCCGAATTTAGAAGCAGCGAGCTGAGAACGGGTGGCCTAGGGCAGTCCACGGAAGCCAGGGCGGCAGTGGGAGGGAGAGGGCATCTGACGACGCCTCCGCCCGCAGTCCAGTTACCGAGACCGAGCAGACCCGCCTCCGACCTCCCGCAGAGGCTCGGCCAGGGTACCAACTCCCCAGGGCCGCCGACCAGCTCCGTGCAAACCCAGCGTGATCACCTATCGCCCCGGCCCGGAGTCCCTCGGCGTTGCGGTCACTGTCCCGGGGAGAGGACGCTCATCCTCGCCCCAGGTGGCCCTACCTGCTGCCCTAGTACCCCGCGTGAGGTCTGGGACCTGCGTGTGAGCTCTGAAAGCGAGACCGTCCCCCGCCCACGCGCACCCAGGGTCGCTGGGCCACCGCTCATCCCTCCGCAGGCCATGGAGTGCCCGGGGATGGCGAGCTGGGTCCTTTGTTCCCGCACCAAGTGGAAACGCAGTTATTTTGCAAGCCAAACCGAGAAAGAAGCCCTGGTCGCGGCATCTCCGGCTGAGCGCACCCAGGATATGGGGTTATCCAAGGGCAACTGTATCTCAGTTGCGAAATATATATATATCAATAGTATCTGAAACTGCGGAGCTCGGGGGAGAGGAGGTGGAACATGGCCACTCATTTCATCCCCGGGAGCCGAGCTCCGAGCTCCCAGCCCGGGCTCCTGCACCCCCGAGCCCCGAGCTGGGGCGCCGAGGGCGAGGGAAGGGGTGGGGGCCCGGCCGCGTCACCACCCACCTGCGGCCACCGCCGAGCAGCCCCAGAGCAGCAGCAGCCGCGCGCAGCTCCCCATGGCCGGAGCGGCGGAGAGGGGCGAGGCGGGCTGGGGACGAAGCGCGCCGGCCCGGGGACCCGGCCGATCCTCCTCCTCCGGGGCGCGGGCTGGCTCAGCGGGCGCCGACGGCGCGGGGCCGCGGGCCGGGGCTGCGCCGGGCGGCGGGGTGGCCGGGGCCCGGGCACCTCGGGGGCGGCGGGAGCCAGGGGACCATAGCCGGCCGGCCTCGGGCTCCTCCGCCGCGGGCCCGGGGTCGCCGCCGCAGCCGCCGCTGAACTTTGCGAGACCTTTCACTTCCCGGCCGGCCCCGGCGCCGCCGCCTCCGGGCCGTCCTCCTCCGCGCTCCCCGCCGCCGCCGGCCGCCGCGCCGCGGTCCCGTCCTTCTCCATGGGCAGTTCCGTGGGATGCATTTTTATTGCACCGACACCGCGGCGCTCCGGTGCCAGCCCTCCGCCCCTCGCACCTCCACCCCTTCCTCCCGCCCGCCCCCCGCGCTTGACAGCCCGGGCGGTGTCGCCCTCGCGGCCGGGTCCCGTCCCCGCCCCGGGAGGGGTCCTGGGCGCCCCGACCCGCCGCCCCCGCGCCCCGCCCGCGCGCCCCGCATCGCCCCGCCTGACCCCCCGGGTCCTGCAGCACCCACGGGCCTCCCCTGGGAAGCGGCTCCCACCTTCTCCCGGAACATTCCTGAGAGCAGTCGACTCCCCGTCGGTCAGGCCAGGACTTGTCAAGGGGCTTAAAAAACCGCGAAACAGGCTAGCGCCTACCTCCCACAGCCCCCAGCAAAACGAGCCCTCCCTCTCCCTCCCGCACCCCTTCTCCCGAGTCCCACGATCCACGTTTGGAACCCCCGACTCAGCCTCGGTACTGGCACTGAGTTCGCGGTAACTACTAAGTAAGCAGCATTCGCAGCTCCTCTGCCGCCTTTGGGGGTGGGGGTGCATCCCGGCGGAACAGCCACTGCCTACAAGATGTGAGGGTGTACCCATTTTAGTGTAAAAGGTGTTCTCTAGTCGAACTCAAGGAGCCGAAAGAAAGGGGTCAGAGGGTTAGCTAGTGGTCACTTTAAGAACATCCAGGTCTCGGGCAGGAGGATAGTAAAGAGAGGTCTTGGGTCCTTCCACGCACTCTCACTCCGTAGAGTATGGTGTGCTGGCAAAAATAATGTTATAACTTACGGATGAAAACTTAGTAGCAACCACAAGCAGCTAATTGTAGATAGGATTGCTCAGGGCTGGTGTTTATGGAAGGAGATTAAATAGCACTTGAATCTGGGGCTTTTTGCAAGTTCTGTGAAAATGTAATTCTACTTACACATCCAGGGAAATTGGCAAAAGTTAAGTCGAATGTAATTTTGTATTGCAGCATTCGGTTTGCGCCTTTGAATATTTTCCAGAAAATTAACTACTTTGCAGATACCATTCAGTGACTGTGTGTGTTTTAGATGAGGATAATCAGACCTTGGGGCACATGTAGATATACTTACAATGACCTCAACCCAGTTCCTCCTGGGAGATATAAACTTCTTATATGTTTATATAAGAATATTATATAATGTTATATGTGAAATTTATGTCTCCCAGGAGGAAATGGGTTGAGGTCAGCCTAATCCACTTGGGAGACATTAAAATGATTCTTTTCTTTCTTTTTTTTTTTTTTAATTGGTACTGGGGATTGAACCCAGGGGCATTCTACCTCTGAGCTACACCCCCAGCCCTATTTTTTTATTCTTTATTTTGAAACAGGATCTCACTAAGTTTGCAGAGGGCCTCACTAAGTAGTCTAGGCTGGGTGCAAACCTGAGACCCTCGGGTCTCAGCCTCCCAAGTACTGGGATTACAAGCATGTACCACCACACCCGGCAAAAATGATTCTTTTCATCACCACTGGGAAACAGCAAACTGGTATGGGATGACAATTGGTATAATATCACTCACTTTAGAAAATAAATCCTTTTACTTGGGAGACAGACAGGAGGATCACAGGTTGGAGGTCAGCCTCAGCAATGCAGTGAGACTCTCAGAAACCTAGCAAGACCCTATTTCAAAGCAAAAAAATTAAAAAAAGAATAAAATAGGGCTAGAGGTGTATCTCAACAATAGAATACCCCTGGGTTCAATCTCAATACCACAGAAGGAAGGAAGGAAGGAAGGAAGGAAGGAAGGAAGGAAGGAAGGAAGGAAGACAAATCCTTTGAGTTTTCAAATATTGTCATTTCAGGGACTTTCTTGATATCTTATAAATATTCTCCTAATGAAGTTACTGAAGCACCTCTCCAGCTGTTCTTCTTAGTAAATAAATGATTGGAAATCATAACAACCTAAAGCCCTTAGCACAAGTATTAACCCAATGACCTAAGAAGAGAGAGAATATTTATTACTAACTTCTGAGCCTACCATATATATATAATATAAGCAAAACTACTCCATTTTTATTACAAATTTCAAAAACATTTACTATCTGTACCGATCCTGCACTGATAATATACTTCCTTCATTGCTCTATAACCGGTTCTTGTTTATTTTAACAAGAGAGTAAGCTCTTTAATGGTAGAGCAGCCTTTTATACTGAGTCTATACAAAACATTATTGCTTTCCTTATATTCCTTATTATTGTTAGCTGAAGACACCTGCCAGACATATAGTAAATGTTCATTAATTGTACTAGGGATCTAACCCAGGGGCTTTCTACCACTGAACATATCCCTTGCCCTTTTTATTTTTTATTTTGAGGCAGGGTCACATTAAGTCACTCAGACTGGCCTCAAACTTGTGATCCTCCTGTCTCAGCCTCCTGAGTACTGGGATTATAGGCATGTACCACTGTGCCTGGCTTGGTAAATGTTTTTAACTGAGTTATGTTAAAAACTATTGTCATGTACTAAGAACAGAGACTAAGAAGAAAAACAGTGAAATCAGAATGATTTCCCATATTCCAAAGGAATCTGTACATTCTACACCAATAGTTTGCATATGAACCAGCTTAGGAGGAAAAAATCTAACCAATTTCAATTGCTTGTATAATCTCATTTGTTACAGATTATCTCTTCATTGTGAAAAGGCTATCCGAGAAAAGCTTACCAACATAAGGAAAATTTTGCTCAATGGTAAATATACCATTGCCTACTATTTTGTATTTTTAAAAATTGCAGGAATGGATTCAGAATTTTAAAAAATATTAGGAATCAGTAGGAAGCTTAGCAAACTTATAGAATTTCAATAACAAGTTTCCAGAAGCCATGTAATTAGCAAATTCAACCTAGAATATTCCTGATGACTTGGGAGAATGCTAACAGGACCATTAACTAACTAAAATGGATGGCAACCTGTCCATGCGCCAGAGACCTTGCTCATGGGAGCACACTCCAGGGCCTCGTTTAAATTATTCACGCAATTTTAATGTTTGGGTATGATGTTTTCCTAGGCCACAGCATATTAGAAGTAACAAATTAGGAGGGAGCAGGAGCCTGTTAAAGACAAGGAATAAGTTGAGCAACCCAGTAATAAGGAGGATGGAGGAACATAAAAAGCAGATGTGCAGACAAAAACAAAACCACCATCAACAACAAAACCCGAAAACTCACAGCAGATTGAGGCCCTTGAGTGCAGAGGCAGAGCATCCAGATAACTGAGTATAGTAATGGAGGTTCCTAATGGGTCATAGGATATTCAGAATCCAATGGGACCCTAGAGCTAGCTTTCTTTCTTTCTTTCTTTCTTTCTTTCTTTCTTTCTTTCTTTCTTTCTTTTTCTATCTATCTATCTATCTATCATCATCATCTATCCTTTTTGTTTTGTTTTGTTTTGTTTTGTTTTGTTTTGTTTTTGGTGGTACTGGGGATTGAACCCAGGGGCATAATACCTCTGATCTACACTCCCAGCCCTATTTTATTTTTTAGTTTGAAACAAGGTCTCGCTAAATTGCTAAGGGCCCCCCCCTACATTGCTGAGGCTGGCCATGAATCTGCAATCCTCCTATCTCAGCCTCCCAAGTACTGGGATTACAGGGGTACACCACCACACCCGGCTCCCAGTATCTATCATTATAGTTTAAACATCTGAAACTATACAGAATAAATTCAATTCAAAGATTTGAAGTCAAGTTTTATTGCCTTCTTAACAATCTTTTTCTTCAAATATTTGTTTAATCACCCATATGACATGATTTTCAAACCTTTCCTCATCAAACTTTTCAGATATATTCTAATTTGTCTTATGCTATGCACCTAAAATTCAACTCCCAAGTTTTTTTTGATCAGTGTAGAATAAAACATAACTAATAGTTCCCTTAACTTAGATCTATGAGCAGCTCTGTGATGTTGGCTGATATTATGTTTGAAGTCAACTAAGCCCCCTTTTTCTTATATCGATGTCTTACAGAGTTCATTAATGAATAACAAAATATATTTTGTACAACCAGAGGAAAAACTCACATTAAAATACATTGCATGTAGTAAGCATTTAATGTATACTAATATAAAGAATCAATCAACAAACTCAAATTACTAAATTTTAAAAAATAGTTAAGAAGTTTTAAAAGAAACTTTCAGTCCTTAGTGGAATAAGTCCCTATTTTCTGGGGAAAACAAATCACTTCTATGGAAAATTTAACTCTTCAAGAACAATGCATACATGTGGCATAACTAAGGAAGGACTTTGAAAATCGTGATATTTTTAATTTTTTTTTTTGTGTGTGTGTGGTACTGGGGATTGAACCCAGGGGCATTCTACCTCTGGACTACACCCCCAGCCCTATTTTTATATTCTTTATTTTGAAACAGGGTGTCACTAAGTTGTGGAGGGCCTCACTAAGTAGTTGAGGTTAGCCGCGAACCTGCTATCCTCCTGTCTCAGCCTCCCAAGTACTGGGATTACAAGCATGCGCCACCATGCCCAGCATGATATTTTTAATATACTTAATATCCTTCCTTCATAGAACTATAAACATTATCTCATTTATCCTCCCAGCATCAGTGTGTGGGAGGGAACAAGAATAGTTGTGCCCATTTACACAAAGAGAAAGTAATAGGGAAGACCATAAATGCCAGGCTTAGATCATAGATACATAATACATACACGCTCAAGATAGGACCTGGGTTCGCAGATCAAAAAAAAAAAATCATTGCTCACCATCCACTTTCCATGAGTCTAATCTTATTTTTCTTTTGACCTGAAAGACCGTTGGAAGAAGATCAAATGGAATATTGTTTCCACTGAAATGATCCTATATTTTGTTTTTCTACCTGGCCTATGCCCTTCTCGTGCCCTTTAGCATCATCATCTTGGGAGTTTCTTTCAGCTTTAATCTGAGCCTCTTGCCAATGGCCCTGTTTCTGATTTCGTGTGCTTCCTGGCTACAGCTGCTCATTCCTAGGAAGGGAGTGAGGCCTTTGAAAATGCACGTGTTCTTCCAGGAAGGTAACCAGTACTTTTCTTAAAAAAAATGCACGCATGCTCTCTCATGTTCAAATTAATTATATGGAGCCTAGACAGTTTAAACCAACAAGTACAGTTCTGTTGTCTGCAGAGATGGCTACTGTTGACCGCCTGCATCTGCATACAGTGGAAGCAATTTTCCTTTACATGGCTGCTAGCTCAAACTTTCTACACACGTTGCTCTCTCTGACATTGATGAAAAGATTCTCTGTGACCAAATGCTGCTTTTCTTAAGATAGGGAAATTGAGGAAAGAAACAATCCCCAAGGCCTCAGGAGGATGATAGACTAGTAAACAGTATGGGGTGGTTCCTTTTATTTATATCTCTCATATAGAAGTGGAGTGTTGAAGAGCATTAATTATGGAGTCTGACTCCCCAGACTTGAATCCTGGCTCTGTGCAGCTTACTAGCTTTGTGATGGTGGACAAGTTACTTAACCTCTCTGACCAAGCCTTTCCACATTTGCCATATAGGAATAATAACAGTGCCTAATTCATGAGGTTATTTTGAATATTAAATGAGTTAATACTTATGAAACGCTTAAAAAGTCCAAGCCACACACAAACTACTTTGTTTTGTTAATATGTAAAGTGGTAAACTATGAGTCCATCATGTACATGTAATCTCTTTTGACCTACTCGTAGACAGAAGCTAAGTCGTTGCACTGGCTTGGTTTTATTTTATTATTATTATTATTATTATTTTTGCGGTACCGGGGATTGAACCCAGGGGTGTTCTACCTCCGCGCTACACCCCCGGCCCTATTTTTTATACTTTATTTTGAAACTGGGTCTCACGAAGTTGCGGAGGGCCTCACTAAGGAGAGAGAGAGAGAGAGAGAGAGAGAGAGGAAGAGAGAGAGAAAGAGAGAGAGAGAGAGAGAGAGAGAGAGAGCTGAGGCTGGCCGCGAACCCGGATCCTCCGGTCTCGGCCTCCCAAAGTACTGGAATTACAAGCGTGCGCCACCATGCCCGGCCAACTGGCTCGGTTTTAAAGGCTGCCTTCCCTCTGTGAGAGGCAGTCTGCATGGGAGTACGGAGCTGCTGCACACTCCAGCTGGAGGGGGAAAGCTGAGTTTTGAATGAGCAGCTATAATTTGTAAAATATAATCATCACAACAACTCTCCAAGGTAGGTTGTCACCCCCAGGAGGAGGAAACAGAAGTTCAGAAAGGTTGGATAACCGAGCCAAGGTCACACAGCTGTGGAAATGGGCAAGTCGGGATTTGAACTTCTGTGTGTCTGACTGTAAGCAGAACGTTCTCACCATTTCCTTTTTCAAGAATGGTGGTGTTTGGGGTGAGTCTAGAAGATGGTCCTATCACTAGACTTCCAGTTTCCTCATTGGTAGAAACACTCATGGAACGGTTCTTACCATGACGATCTCAGTTCAACCCATGGAGCCTTGGGTTTAGCCACTACCTATCCTGATCACGCCCACATCTTACCCTTGAACGTTGAGGCTGTGTATGCAACTGTCTATGGACAGCTCTTCCTGGACCCCTCAGATTCACACTGAATTCACCTCACGTTCAAAACTAAGCTCGGCCTCTTTCTCCCTGCCGTGTTACTCCTCCTGTGTTCTCTCTTAGTAGAATGTCACTATTCAGCACCAGCAAAACCTCCAAGGAAAGCAGACTAGTTCATGAACATTTACCATCAGTATTATTATTTGACCTCATTCATAATTTTATGATAAGATGTCAGTATAGGAAAAGACACTGGAAATTATTAAGTCAACTTCCTTTTCTGACATGAGAAAATAGATCCATTGAGATTCTACATTTAAAACGTATTGTTCCATAGGCCCCAGCCTAGTCAAGGTTTAACAGCGAGTTAGGATTTGTAACTGAGTTAGAAGTGCAGATTTAGCCTTCATGGCTACAAATAGGGTAACACAAAAAGGTATCCTCTCCCAGATTTCTACAGAATACTCATGTTCAGTGAGATACACTGTGTGCTCCAAGGAAAAAATTCAGTAATCAAGTAATTTTAAGATTAAGTTAAACAAAGTTAAATAGGCTTTCTCAGAATTTCTAATATGCTATATTCATTGTGATTCTCCAAGAAAGAGATAGACTGTTATATTTGATAGAATTGCATTCGGTTGCATGAACAACATCCCAGCTCAGTAGTTTAATCAAATTGAGATTGATTTTCCTCACACGCCTACGTCAGGAGGCCTACAGTCCAACACAGTGCAGCTGTTCAAGGAAGTCAGCAGGATTCATGTGGCTTTCTTCCTCCTTGTGGTCACAAGATGGCATCTCTGCCTCTAGGACTTGTGTTCCTGTTCCAGGCAAAAGAAATGGAAAAAGAGAGAAGGGAAAAAGATATATGCCAAGTGAGTCTTAAAACGCTTTCCTAGCAGCCTCACCACATGCTTAGATGGTCTCTCCATCCTGCAAGGGAGTCTGGGGGAACAAAGTATTTCTCCTGAGCACATTGCCGCCCTTAACTCAGTCCGGAGTCTGCTAGGAAGAGGGAGAGCATGGAGACTAGAAAGACAACTAGCTGTATATGTCATTGAAAGTTAGTGATTTCACCAATGTCTTTGGTCCAAGCACCTGTTAAATATTCCATGGCTCCCCTCTGTTGGCAGATGGAATCCATGCTGCTTGGCTTGGCACCCAAACTTCCTATCATGTACCAGTTCCTTTCCACCCACACCGAACATCCTGCAGTCTCCAAGACAGATAACCTTCTCTTCTCTCCTGGCTGACTGGCAGGTCCTTGGAAATTCCTGACAATAACTGTTATAACACCTGTCTTGTCTTACTCTTCCTTTTCTAGCAGGGCTGGCTGACCCTCTGCCCTCCCATGGCACCCCTGACTTACTTCATTATTCCCAGTTATACTTTTTTTTCCTGGTATATTGAGTGAAAACAATGAAGCAAAATTGACTCTATGCTTTAATTCTTGTGTGTGTGTGTGTGTGTG
>PVJS01017544.1:0-15176 GCA_004027185.1 Glis glis
TTCCAAAGCGGTTGCACTAATTTGCAATTCCACCAACAGTGTAGTAGAGTTCCTACTTCTCCACATCCTCGCCAGCATTTGTTGTTGTTTGTGTTTTTAATGATTGCCATTCTAATTGGGGTTAGGTGAAATCTCAGGGTAGCTTTGATTTGCATCTCTCTGATTGCTAATGATGTTGAACATTTTTTCATACATTTATTGGCCATTTGTATTTCTTCTTCTGTGAAGTGTCTATTTAGTTCACTTGCCCATTTTTTGATTGGGTTATTTGTTTTTTTAGTGGTGATTTTTTTAAGTTCTCTGTATATTCTAAGTGACATTAGTAAGTCACTAAGAGTAAAAAATCGGATGTTCCCCCTAATCTGTGGGAGCTAGATAGAATGGGACTTAGAAGGGATTTAGAAGGGAAGAAGAAGAAATCTTTAGATGGACAAAGAAGATGACCTAACTGAGGGATTTGGGAGGGGGGTGGAGGGAAACACACTATAGCACATGATGTACATACACAAACCTATAAGACTCAATCACTATCCGGAGCATGAAAGGGAGGGAAGGGGGAGGGAGTAGGGTGGGATTGGAGGGAGGGCTAAATGTGCAATGTGTGCATGTATGATGTTCATACCCTGACATATATCAAAATGTATAATTACAATGCACCAATAAATGAACATAAAAATATGTATTCATATGCTCCCTGTAGTACACCTTCTATGGTTTTATTGCTTTATCCTTTTCTTCTTTTTCTTACAAATATGCAATTTTGTCCTTCCTATTGCTGACATGATTTCTTATCCAATTCTTCTGTTTATTTAGTTTGAATAATTTATTTTATATTTCTACCATTGCATTTTAAATTTCCTCTTTCCCTTCCTTATTTCAATTTTCTTTCTTTTTGTCTTGGCTTATTTGATTTCACTGGACATTTTCCAGATACATTTCTGTCATTATTTTCATAGACACTGCTATTGATTATTTCTGTTTAAACTCAATTTTGAAGGATCTGGATCCGCTTAAACACTGTGTTAAGACATGTGGATTGTCCTTGCTTCCATTTTCTACCCACATGAATGATGTTGAATCTCTTCCAAATGGTGCAATTTTCAGTTCCTAGTGTGCTTTTTGACTGTTATTCTTTTATGCCTCAGCCATTGTAGCTTCAAAAGGCCCTTCATACTAGCCTCTCATTCATCCTGAGTCAACATAACATCTGAAAACCCAGCACCTCAGAGCTCTGTTTCCTGGGGTTTGCAACAGATACACAAGAGGCTGATTTGGGCTGAGGGAGGATCCAGCAGGGTACTGAGGACTTTTCCTAATTCGTCCTACAGAGTTTAGTAATTGAAGAATATTTATCTCCAAATGTACTGTAGCACAATAGATAATTTGTTGTTCATGCTTTTCCCCTTGACTTATAATTTCTTTCTAATTATTGGATGGTGGTGATTGTCAGGCTACAGACTGAGGGGAAATTGTGTAATACTTCACAAAAGAGCTTAAAAAGTGAAACGAAAAACTCCAATGTTTAAAAAGTTATTTATGTCTGTAATTGACAAATAAAAATTTTATCACATACACCATATTGTTTTGAAGTATGGATACACTGTGAATGACTCAATTTAACTAATTAACATACGTATTGCCTCATATGTTTGTCCTTTTTGTTGTGGTGGTGAAAACACTTAAAATATACTTTCTTTTCTTTTCTTGTTGTGCTAGGGATTGAACCCAGGGATTCACGCATACTAAGTAAGAGTTATACCACAGAGCCACACCCCAGCCCTTAAAATATACTTCTTAAACATTTTCAAGAATACAATGTGCTGTTATTAACTATCCTCTAATTTTTAATAGCAGAAGAGGTATAGAATATTTTCTTCTTTTATATATAGATTGGCTGCTTCATGATGCGAAGTCATTGACTAACCTGTACATGTTTTCTTCTTGTATCCTATTTCAGATACTTCAGAATAAGTCAATTCTTTTCAGATCTTGGGATTAAGTTCTATGTAAATTTACAAAGGACTTTTTTTTATTGTTGATAGCTGTCACATTTTTGTTCACTTCTGGAACAATGTACAAGAAACTGAATTAAGGGTTGCTACCATAATGGCTTATTGGAGTTGAAGCCTGTGAATTTTTCTTATAAATGATCTATAAAGTATACTCAAGAAATACAGATGATACACAGTAAGAAAGTTGGAGAGGGCCTGATGTTTAAAATATGCTGGTCACATGGATATTCATGCATTTTGTTCTTTTCAAGGTAAACCTTAACCTTTTTCATGAATGTGTTAGGAATATCTGAATAGTTCAACTAAATACAACTTTAATATTAATTGAAATGAGAAATAATAATTTACTGATTTATCATTAGAAATTTGCCAGGCGTGGTGGTGCACACTTGTAATCCCAGTAATTGGGAGGCTGAGATAGGAGGATCGCAGGTTCGCATCCAGGCTCAGCTACTTAGGCCCTCCACAACTTAGTGAGACCCTGTTTCAAATTAAAGAATAAAAAATAGGGCTGGAGTGTAACTCGGAGGTAGAATGCCCCTGGGTTCAATCCCCAGTACTGCAAAAAAAAAAAAAAATTCAAGCATATTTTTACCTTTTATATATAATTAATGGAAGGGTTCAAATAAAATAGTTATAATTCTGTTATAAAATCTTTCTGAAAATTTATGTTCTACAATCTATATTTTAGATAACATAACTTAGATACTCTGGACTGCTTTTTGGCTCACATATGTGTGTGCTTGGCTGGCATAGGGTTGATCCCTCCCCCACACACCACACACACATATACATATAATTTATCTGAAAAGTCAGGATTTTTTATCTCCTTATTTAATTTCATTTTTTTGCAGTACTGTGTATTATTTTATTTTTTATTTGGAAAGAGGGTCTCACTAAATTGCTGAGCATCTCAATAAGTTGATGAGCCTGGCTGTGAACCTGTGATCCTCTTGTCTCAGTCTCCCAAGTACTGGGATTACAGGTGTATGCCACAATGCCTGGCTCATTAGAATAATTTTTAAAGCATATGTTAGTTACATTTTCAAATCATAGGCTCAATATATTTTTCTCAGACCTCATTTAATATTTCAGATTAAGAAATTCCTAAGTGTGAAGTAATGAAACTGATTTTTAATTAAAAAATGTTCAAGATTACATTATTTTCTGGTTTTCTAGACTTTATATTTTAGATCAATCTTTCTGAAAATTAATGTTCTACAATCTATATTTTAGATAACATAACTTAGATACTCTGGACTGCTTTTTGGCTCACATATGTGTGTGCTTGGCTGGCATATTTTTTCATTTAAGATGATTTTGACTGCAAATACTCCAACACCTTGTTTAAGGTGGCATAATCTATAAGAAATATATATTTTCTCATATAAAAAAGAAAAGGCAAGAAGGGTAAACTTCGGGCCTGTGGATTAAGTGGCTTAAACACGTATTTAAGGTTCTACCCTCTGACTTAGACAACTTAAGTTATATGCCTAGGCATGGCCAATAATTGTAAACAAATCCTCTATTTGTTCTTTGAATTTCAAGCTCAGTTTTATTTGGATGGACAAAGGTAAAGCAGATCCTGGGTAGGCAACAACTGTTAACATTTAAAAAGCCAAGACTTTTCATGCAAAAACCTAGATTTCTGGCTTTTGTTTAAAAACTCAAAACCTTTGGGAACAATGCACTTGCATTCCTACAGAAAAACCATGGTGGGCATTGTGCAACTAAGTGACCCCACTCCCCTGAGATGAGACATTCCTGGTCCTCCGTGCACCACTTCCAACCACTCGGGATCCTTTCTTTATTTCTCTCACTTCACTTCTTTAAATCACTTGGACCTTATGGGTATCTGTGTTTATTACTCCTACTCTATTTTCTCTTACCAAATAATACAGTTTCCTCCAAACTCTCCTTTGAGGTTCCTTTTATTCCAACACTTCACTTCTTTTGGGATGAATTCTACATAATTTAAAAAATTCACTTGGGGAAGAACAGAAGATGGCAATGGAGTAGGACCCTAAGGGGAACTTGTCTCTAACTTGTCTCAAGAGCTCCGAATTGAGCAGCATCCCACATCCCAGACTACCTTCATGGGAGGTAGGAACTAAAGACAGAGAAACTCAAGAATATCTACAAGGATGCTGTTAAACATCAAGGCTGAAAAAGGAAAAAGGAGCAACAAATCCCTGAATAAATGGAGATGCGAGAACACTAGCCTACATCCCGAATGGAGGGAACTTTGGAAGCCTCCAAAAAATTCCATACCCAGCAACCTGAGACTTACTCCACAATGAGGGCACTAGACACAGAATTGCACAGCCGCATGGTGGCACCAGACAGAAAAAGGCAATCAAACCCATAAGTCTGTTCCTTCCTCTCTTCCCGAACCCACTGTGTGCCCAGCGGCAGAGGTGAGTGTCCGATCCATGGGGAGGTGAGTGCAGGCCCTGCACCCTGGGTAACTGAAAAGAGACCACAAAAGGAGATGGTGGGAAGGCACATAGGCCTTGGCTGAAAGGATATTATAAAGGGAGAGATATTAGACATAGGAAGTACATAGAAAAAGAGAGAGAGAGAGAGCCAGCAAAAGCAACAAAGATACAAACTTAAGAAACCTGAAAACATGAGAAATAAGAATAGCAAGAAAACAATGAGCCCCCACAATTCCACAACAACAGAGCTCACCAACTCAGAGCTGCAGAGAATGCCAGAAGTAAATTCAGATGTTTAGTAGTAGAAATCATTCAGGATTTCAGAAAAGAGTTCAGGGAGAGCCTGAAAGAAATCAAAGATCATATAAGCAAAGAAAGTGATAACCTGAACAGAAACCAAAAAGAAGCTCTGAAGGAAGTGAAGGATGCAATAAATGAAATGAAAGCATCAATACAAATCATCAATGCTAGACTAGACCACATGGAAAATAGAATCTCACTCTTAGAAGATGACCACTCCAAAAATGAAGGTATAGGGTATAATTTAGAAAAGTCAATTTGACAGCATGAGCTGGACACCCAAGATATTTGAGATAACTTTAAAAGAGCAAACCTAAGAATAATAGGCATAGAAGAGAGTCTAGAAACTGAAACCAAAGGAATCAAAAATCTCTTCAGAGAAATAATATCAGAGAATTTCCCAAACATAGAAAGCAAGGCCAATACATGTACAGGAAACATATAGAACCCATATTACACAAGATCAGAGAAAAGGTTCACCATACCACATAACTAGTGTAGAAGCCAAGGAGAGAATCTTAAATAAAATGAGAGTAAAAGACTGAGTGACATTCAGAGACAAAACAATAAGAATCACTCCAGACTTCTCAAACCAAGTCATGAAAGCCAGGAGGCCCTGAAAAAAAAAGTAACTTCCAGCCAAGACTACTCTACCTAGCAAAGATATCTTTCAAATCTGATGGAGAAACAAAAAACTTCATTGACAAACAGGAACTGAAAGAATTTATGTCTTCCAAACCAGCACTAGAGAAAATACTCAAAGAAATAAATTACAAACTCTATGACATTAAAGAAACTCTATGACATTAAGTATTGCATAAATCCCAACACAATAATACTGGGAGACTTTAACAGTCCTCTCACACCACTAGACTGATCTTCCAGACAAAAAGTCAGCAAAGATGTCTCAGATCTAAAGAATGCCATAAACAGAATAGACCTACTAGACACATACAGAATATTCCATCTGCAGTTGTATACACATTCTTTTCAGCTGCTCACAGAACCTTCACCAAAATAGACCATATCCTGGGCCACAATGCAAGCACTAGCAAATGAAAAAAAAGTGACATAATTCCATGCATCTTTTCAGAGATAATGGAATGATACTATAATGAAATGATATTAGATATAAACAATAAGAACAACCAGATAAATTTCATAAATACATGGAGATTGAATACCACACTGCTGAATGAGGAATGGGTCATAGAAGAAATAAGGGGAGAAATGAAATAATTTCTAGAAAAAAATGAAAATAGAGACACAACATATCAAAATGTCTGGGACACTTTGAAGGCAGTATTAAGAGGAAACTTCATAGCAATGAGTGCTCGCATAAGAAGAACAGAAAATCACCAAATAAACAACCAAATGAAACATCTCAAAGCCCTTGAAAAGCAGCAACAGTCTAATCTCAAAGTCAGTAGAAGACAGGAAATCATTAAAACCAGAGCAGAAATCAATGAAGTAGAGAACAAATGAACAAACAAAAAAACACAAAAAGATCAACAAAACCAGAAGCTGGTTTCTTGAGAAAAATAAACAAGATAGATAAACCATTAGCCAATCTAACCAAAAGAGAGAATCAACCCAAATTACTAAAATAAGAGATGAAAAAAGTGATATCACCAGCATGAAAATCCAGAGGATTATCAGAAACTACTTTGAAAAACTATACTCCAACAAAATGGAAAACCTAGAAGAAATTGACAAATTTCTAGACACATACAACCTTCCTAAATTGAATCAAGAAGATATAGAAAATTTAAACTGACCAATAGCAATTAAAGAGATTGAAACAGCAATAAAGAGCCTACCATCAAAGAAATTCCAGGTCCAGATGGTTTCCCAGCCAAATTTTGTAAAACCTTTATAGAAGATCTAATCCCAATACTTCTCAATCTATTCCATGAAATAAAAGAGATGAGACTCTCCCAAACACATTCTATGACATTAATTCCAAAACCAAATAAAGACAGCTCAAGAAAAGAAAACTACAGACCTATATCATTGATGAATTTAGACACAAAACTTCTAAACAAAATACTAGCAATGCACATTCAAAACCACATCAAGAAAATTATACACCAAGACCAAGTTGGGTTTATCTCAGGGATGCAAGGCTGGTTCAACATACAAAAAATAATTCATATAATTCACCACATAAATAGAACTAAGGACAAAAATCACATGATCATTTCAATAGACACTGAAAAAGCGTTCGACAAAATCCAACACCCATTCATGCTAAAAACACTGCAGAGAACTGAAATAGAAAGAACTTACCTCAACATCATAAAGACAATATACAAAAATCCCACAGCCAATATCATATTGAGTGGGAAAAACTATGATAATTCCCTTTAAAATCAGGAACAAGACAAGGATGCCCTCTATCATCACTCCTTTTCAATATAGTACTCAAGACTCTAGCCAGAGCAATAAGGCAAGAGAAAGCAATCAAAAGAATATAAATAGGAAAAGAAGAATTTAAACTATTTCTATTTGCAGATGACATGATATTATACTTAGAAGATTCAATAAACTCAATCAAAAGGCTTTTAGAAGTGATTAACAAATTCAGCAAATGTTTGAATACAAAAATCAATCTTAAAAAATTAGAGCTTTCCTATGTGCTAACCATAAATCTCCTGAAAAAAAAAAAACCCAGAAAACATTTCCACTCACAATAACCTCAAAAACAATAAAATACTTAGGAATAAACCTAACCAAGGAGTTAAAAAACACTACAATGAAAATTTTAAGACATTGAAAAAAGAAATTGAAGATCTTAGAAGGTGGAAGGATCTCCCATGCTCTTGAATAGGTAGAATAAATATCTTCAATGTGGCCATTCTTCCAAAAGTGATCTACAGAGTCAATGCAATCCCCATTAAAATACTAAGGTCATTCTTCACAGATATAGAAAAATCAGTCCTTAAATTCATATGGAACAACAAAAAACCCAGTATAGCAAAATAGTTATCAGTAATAAGAACCAGGCAGGTGGCACACGCTTGTAATCCCAGTACTTGGGAGGCTGAGACCGGAGGATCTGGGTTCGCGGCCAGCCTCAGCTACTTAGTGAGACCCTGTTTCAAAATAAAGCATAAAAAATCTGGGTGGGGGTGTAGCTTAGAGGTAGAATGCCCCTGGGTTCAACCCCCAGTACCGCAAAAAAAAAAAACATAAAAAATAAGAACCAGGCAGGAGACATTATAATACCTGACCTCAAGCTATACTACAAAGCTAGAGTGATAAAAACAGCATGGTATTGGCACAAAGGCAGACACACAGACCAATGCAGATGAATAGAAGATTCAGAAACAAATCCACACACTTACAGCCAATTAATTTTTGACAAAGGAGCCAAAAACATACATGGGAATAAAAGATAGTCTCTTCAATAAATGGTGCTGGCAAAACTGGTTATCCATATGCCAAAAAATGGAAATAAACCCCACTTTCTTACCCTGCACAAGAGCCAATTCAAGATGGGTCAAAGACCTGGAAATTAGTTTAGAGACTTTGCAGCTACTTGAAGAGGGCATAGAACCAACACTCTAACCTATAGGCTTGGGTAAAAACTTCCTCAACAAGACCCCAAAGGCACAAGAAATTAAAATGAGGGTTAATACATGGGATTGCATTAAACTGAAGAGATTCTGTGCAGCAAAGGAAACTATCAAGAACCTCAGGAGAGAGCTGACAGAATGGGAGAAGATCTTTACAGCTACTCTTCTGATAGAGGACTAATATCTAGAATATACAGGGAACTCAAGAAACTCACCGCCAAAAAAACAAATAACCCTCCAGGCATGGTGGTGCATGCTTGTAATCCCAGAACATGGGAGGCTGAGACAGGAGGATCACAGGTTCACAGCCAGCCTCTGCTACTTAGTGAGGCCCTCCACAACTTAGTGAGACCCTGTTTCAAAATAAAAAATAAACAATAGTGGGGGAGAGGTCTAGCTTGGAGGTAGAATGCCTCTGGGTTCAATCCCCAATACTGCAAAACAAAACAAAACAAAAAACAAATAACCCTATCAAAAAATAGGCAAGTGAACTAAATAGACACTTCACAAAAGAAGAAATACAAATAGTCAGTAAATATATGAAAAAGTGTTCAACATCATTGGCAATCAGAGAGATGCAAATCAAAACTACCCTGAGATTTCATCTAACCCCAATTAGAATGGCAATCATTAAAAACACAAACAATAATAAATGCTGATGAGGATGTGAAAAAGTAGGAACTGTGATACACTGTTGGTGCAATTGGAAATTAGTGCAACTACTTTGGAAAACAGTGTGGGGCGTTTTCAGAAGAATGGGAATGAACCTACTATATGTCTCAGCTATACCACTCCTGAGTATCTACCCAAAAGAATTGAAACCAGACTACCATAGTAATGCATGCATATCTATGTTTGTTTATTTATTTATTTTTGTGGTACTGGGGATGGAACCCAGGGGCATTTTACCTCCACGCTACACTCCCAGCCCTATTTTTTACTCTTTATTTTGAAACAGGATCTCACTAAGTTGCAGAGGGCCTCACTAAGTAGCTGAGGCTGGCCATGAACCTGGATCCCCCTGTCTCAGCCTCCCAAGTACTGGGATTACAAGCCTGAGCCACCATGCCTGGCCATATCTATGTATATATCAGCACAATTCATAATTGCCAAACTATAGAACCAGCTGAGATGTGTATCAACAGATGAATGGATTACAAAATTATGGGATATATACACAATGGAATTCTACTCAGCCATAAAGAAGAAAAAAATTATGTCCTTTGCAGGGAAATGTATGGAACTGGAGAATATTATGCTAAGTAAAATTAGTCAATCACAAAACATGAAAGGTCAGATGTTTTTCCCTCATATACGGAAGCTAGGAAGAAATCAGGACACAGGAGACTCCAGACAGAGGAGGAGAAGCCTTAGTGGAGTGAAGGAGGGGACCTGAGGGAGAGGGAAGGGGGACGAAGACTTGAAGAGGGAAATACCTCAATGGACATGATGTACATACACAAACTTATCAAAGGCATTAAGTGGATGATTTACAGTTGCTTCTTCAGTTACTGTCCTTTAAAATAACTTTACTTTAAAAAAATGAGCCAGTTTTTTCCCCCAAGAAAGATCCCCAAATTTCCTTGTTCAGTGTTTTTTTCCAAAGAAATAAATGCTGTGACTTTTCTAAAACACAACATTTTATGATGATAAGGTATTCTGTAACAAAGAATCATTCAAAAAATAATGACTTTCCAAGTAAAAATCAGAAATGCATGCATCTTGAAAAAATTATTTGTTCCATAAAAGATATGAATAAACTCAGTGAGAAGTTGTACATTATTCCTATTTCCACTAGCCTTCTGCTTTACCTCTCGAGAAGGCAGAAATTTCCATCTTTTAGAAAATTATGTCAAGAAAAAATGAGAGTTAAAGTTATCTAAGTGCTCTTGAAGCCCTTTTCAAAGTGGCATTGCTCATTAAACTGAACATAAGGAAATTGAAGTACTTGTGGCTTTTAATAGTTCTATTTTCCATACCAAGCCAATTCTTTTCAGCTCCTCTTGAAATTTTTTTCCAGAGAGCAATCTTAAAAGTGAGTGAAGGTGAAGTATATTGAAATATGGTTATCATAGAAGAAAAGTTCCCAATTTTTGATGAGATTTACAAATTTGTACACTCACGTAATTATCAGAATAATGAATATACAAGCTATTTCCATCACTGAAAAATTTCTCTTGTGTTCATTCCTGGCAATTACTAATAAAGCTGTTTCTGAAATTAATGTATGAATTATTGCATATATGTAAGTTTTATTTTAGCTTGGTTAAATAGCTAGCAGTGAGATTGATAAGTCTTAAGGTAAGTGTGTATTTAAATATATAAAAAGCTGTCAAACCATTCTCCAGAATTCTGTATCGTTGTACATCCTGCTAACAATGTATGAGAATCCTAGTTATTCTGCATCCTCACTAGGGTTTGGCATTGTATCTCCCTCTATTGACCACACTGATAGGTGAGAAGTGGAATCGCACTGCGGTTCTCATTTGCATTTCCCTAATGTCTACTAATAACGTCGAGCACTTTTTCATGTGCTTATTTACCATATATATATATATATATATATATATATATATATATATATCATCTTTGGTAGAATATGTTAAAAATCATTTGCCTGTTTTTATAATTGAATTGTTTGTCTTCTTCTATGTGCTTCTGTATAGGCAATGAAAATTTGAAAATTAAAATATAAGGAGATACTTAGGCCCTCTGCAACTTAGTGAGACCCTATTTCAAAATAAAGAGTAAAAAAACTAGGGATGGGGTTGTAGCTCAGAGGCAGAATGCCCCTAGGTTCAGTTCCCGGTACCGCCAAAAATATATATAATATAATATATTATATAATATATTATATATAATATATATATTATATATATGGATAAAACTATATACAATAGCAATTTCTTGTGTTAAAATTTAAAAGTATGCACAATTCCTAAGTTTAAAACATTGCTGAGAGAAATTAGAAAAGTGCTAGTAAATGAATAATGAATGAGGAGATATACTGTCTTCATGGGTTGGCAGATTCATTACTGTGTAGATGGCAATTCTCCCCAATTTGATCTATGTGCTTAATGTAATTCCAATCAAACCCTAGTAGGCTTTTTCTTAAAAAGTTTTTTTTTTTGTCCTGGGGATTGAACCCCAGAGGCATTCTACCTCCAAGCTACACCCAAGCCAAATTTTATTTATTTGGAAACAGGGTCTCACTAGGTTGCTGAGAGCCTCTCTAGGTTGCTGAGGCTGGCTTTGAACCTGTGATCCTCCTGTCTCAGCCTCCCAAGTACTGGGATTACAGGCATGTGGCACCATGCCTGGCTATCTTCTTAAAAAGTTTATTCCAAATTTTTCATGGAGATAGGAAGTTCTAGAATTGCCAAAATGCACTTCAATTCATCAGAAAATAAAATCTTTGTGGCCAAATTCATTATTTTGTATGTTGTCAAGTTTTATTTGTTGACATTAAGGATCTTTGTGTCTGTATTCATATGGGTTATCAGTCTGTAATATTATTTCTTTGTACTCCTTGTCTGGTTTGAAGTCATTGTAATACTGACACCAAAACATAAGTTGGAACATGTTTCTTTCTCATATTTGAAGAGAACAAAGATAGAGGACTTGCTCTACATGATTTTAAGACTATAATAAAGCTACATAAACCAGGATAGTATAGCATAAGAATAGATTTTATAGATTAGTAAAACAGAACCAATGGTCTAGAAACAGACCCACATATCTATGTATTATATATATGTATTTGTGTGTGTGTGTGTATTAAATGACATTTGACAAATGTTTCAAGTGACTGAATGAGAAAAAGATAATTTTAATAAATGTTGCTGGAACAATTAGATGTTCATAAGCAAGAAAATAAACCTTAATCTTCAGTTCATATCTTTGCAACCACCAAAATTACGACTTTCTGGAGAATACATAGGAACCATTATTCAAGATCTTGGGGCCAGACGTGGTGGTGCATGCCTGCAATCCCAGTACTTGGAGGCTAAGACAGGAGGATCCAAGGTTCAAGGTCAACCTCAGCAACTTAGCGAGGCTCTCAGCAACTTAGTGAGACCCTGTTTCAAATTAAAAATTAAAATAGGTCTGGGGCTGTAGTTCAGAGGTAGAACACCCCTGGGCTCAATGCCCAATAACCCCCCCCCCCACACACACACACTCAAGTCTTGGAGAAAGCACATCTTTTTAAACATTATCTTAGTCAGGGTTCTTTGACAAACTGAACCAACATACTGTACATGTGTATATATTATAAGGATTTGGCTCATATGACTTTGGAGGCTGACAAGTCTCAAGAGCCGTGGTCAGCAAGCTGGAGACTGAAGAACGTAGATAGTGTAGTTTTAGCCCAAAGACCTACATTCTTGAAACTCAGGAAGATCCACGATTCAGAAGGAATCTGAAGGTAGAAAAAAACCCTACAAAAATCTAGACACACCCAGAATGATGCTTGACCAAATATCTGGAAATTTTGCTCAGCCAAGTCAACAAAATCAACCACCATAGATGGGCACACACAAAAAACACACAAATTGCTGAGCACAGCGGTACAAGACTGTCATCCCAATGACTCAGGAGGCTGAGGCAAAAGGATCGCAAGTTGGAGGCCAGCCTGGGCAACCTAGCAAGACCCTGTCTCAAAATAAAAGAAAAATGGCTGGGGATCTAGTTCAGTGGTAGTGCTCCACTGGATTTGGTCCCCAATACCACAACAAACAAACAAACAAACGCCCACAAATTATTAATGGTGACAGTTGGTAAGTTAGACTTTCTTAAAGTTGGCAGCTTTTCTATTCGTAACACAACATAAATAATTAAAAGATAAACCCGAGACTAAGGACAGTATTTACAAAACACATGTCTGATAAAAGAGCTGAATCCAGATTAAAGAATTCTCTCAAAATTGCATAGTCATCAGAGATGCAGAAAAAGCCTTAGACAACATTCAGCATTCATTCATGCTTTAGGGGGTGAGGGTAGATGCTGGGGAATAAGAGCAACCAAATTATATGTTATATTCATGTATGAGGATATCACATCTAATTGTAGGAAAACTGTAAAATTAAATTGTATTTAGTGTCTACTGATCCTCTTTCAAATAAAGAAGATACACTCTAGTATATCTGTTTCACTGATTTAGGAGTTTTAATTCTTAGTATGTAATATGGCAAAAGTATATTTATAATTTAATACATTTTATGACATGAAGGGCTGATGCTACATGTTACTAAATAATACTACAGTTCAACTTTAGAGAAACTAGGAGCCCCACCCCATTATACAGAAGCAATGCAACTGTTGAAATTTTTTTTATGGATTCACAGGATAAGTAAGGCCTTGCAAAAGAATATTTAAACAGGTTGCCCATGAATAAGGGAAACAGCAGGGAAGGGGAAAACACTGAAGGCCAGGCCACGGGGGGGAAGCCATGAGAGAGGTGGGAGACGGAACCTCCTTACAAGGGAGCTCCTCCCAAGGGCAAGATGTAGCTCAGTGGTCAAGGGCTAGCCTCTCATGCAAGAGCTTCCAGGTCTGAGGGAAGATGAGGCCACGAGGGTTTAATATGCAAACCTCCCTTTTATATAATGTACCTTGCATATGGGTCTTTATCATATAAAGTAGTCAGTAAAACTTTTGGTATTTCTATCTCTTCTCGCTTTGGTTCCATATGTGTCTTGTTATTGTATACGTGAGATGCACTTGCACACCAAGTAATAAGTCTATTTGTGGTTATTAACACAGTTTTCTAAACTTATAAGAGGCCTCAAGCTATACCTGCTAAAGGCAAAGCCACATAATTACAGTTATTCTACTGAGCTATGAATTCTGAATTTCGTTTCAAAAGTGAAAACTAAGTTGATATGTATCAAAGATCTCTGTAAAACTGTGATTCTGATTATTACTGGCTTCTTTGTTGTTAAAACTATTTATGTTTCCCCAAGTATATAAGCTTTCTAAAATGCAAAGTACAGAAAAACACTTTACCAAGATGGCATCCTCCAAACTAAAATTGTAGGTAGTCTTTCTTAGGTTTACGTTAGTGTGCTATTAATTGTATTATGGCCATCATCTTCAAGCAAAGATAATTAGATATGCCCAAACACTCCAAACAGTGCCATTCGAATGGAAAGACTGGGCGTTGATCACTCAGGAAATATGTCTGTAAGCAAGTACATTCTACTTTATTTTCACACTATTTATTCTTAAAAGAAATTAGATGGGTGCTTATTTATGTCATCTACTGTTTGTGAATAGATAAAATAACTTATTATTGATAATATGTGTAATTATATTTTTATAACACCATGAACTTTACATGTGTTTCTGGAGCAATAGTCAGGAGAGCACAATGACCATGATGCAATGCCGTCAGTCATAATCATTCTAAAATGCTTGTGTATAATGGCAATAACTAGATTGCTTAGTTGATTGCTCAACTTTCCTCAAAATTCTAGCCATGTTTGCTCTAAGCTTTTGTGATCCACAGTTTTGATTCTTTTTGAAAGAATTTGCAGTCAGATTCATTAAAAGGACTCTCAGGTTCTCTTAGATACAGCTTTCTGATAAAACTAGACTTATTTTAGAACAATGAATTTTCTTTCATTATGTTTGATAAATATTATTATAAATACTACTGTAAATATTATTGTGGAAAGCAGGCTGTGCCCTGTTCTGAGCTACTCCATTTTTTAAAGCAGTAGTGTGCCATGAGTTACTACACTTTGAGTACAAGTGCTGAGGTAGAATGAGTCTATACAACCACCGTCTTCATAGTACCACTGTAGGCACAAACTGATAAGTCAATTAATTGTGTTAATAAATAATGA
>PVJS01017544.1:15276-36138 GCA_004027185.1 Glis glis
CGTGGCCAACCTCAGCGCGCATGCGCGCGCGATCTCTCTCTCTCTCTCTCTCTCTCTCTCCTTTCCTCTCCTCTCCTCTCTCTCTCTCTCTCTCTCTCTCTCTCTCTCTCTCTCTGTCTCTCTCTCTATACCTAGTGAGGCCCTCCGCAAGTTCGTGAGACCCGGTTTCAAAAATAAAGCATAAAAAAATAGGGCCGGGGGTGTAGCGCGGAGGTAGAACGCCCCTGCGTTCAATCCCCAGCACCGCAAAAAACAAAATAAAAAAAATAATGACCACCTGTGAACTTATTGAATTAAATCAGTGACACATGGATGCATGGGCTTAATAACCCCGTAGGAGAAAATGCAGGTGCATAAGCTTATCAAACACATCAGATCACCCAATGAAGCAGCCCCCTCACCTGAGACCCATACAAGGAGGAGCACCCCAAGACTGGACACAGTAGTACACTGACCCCATCATCTGGTCATTCCTCACGAGCCTTGCCCTGGAGAATTGCCATAGCAACGAACCTCTGATTCTCTGCCAGTGAGTTTCTCCTGCCTTTGAGGACAAGGAAAGGCCCATTCCAAGCTGACACTTCCAGGCAGCAGTGGGAAACTGCCCGCTGTCCAAATCACTCTCGTCCTGATAACCTGCAAAACACTTTCCTTAAAACTCTCCTCTGAGCATCTGCAGTGACTTTTTGTTTCATCTCTCTTCCTCTGCTCTTGGCAAAGCCTCCTGAAGTCATGTGGTCACTCCAATACTTTTTAGCCTTTCTGTAGCCTATATTTGTCACTGAATACAGTATGATGTGTGATTTGAGTGTTAATAGATACTAGAAATTAATATTAATATTGGCATAAAAGAACTTCATGATTGCCAGGTTTTGTTTTTTATTTTCCTTGAAAAACTTTGTAACTTTTCCCTGTTAATTTTAGCTTATCAATACAATGCAATACATTCAGCCCATTATTAGACATAGAAATGTAGATGAATCTCAAAGATGTGCCAAGTGAGAAAAGCCAGGAACCCATGCCTACATACTGTATGATTTAATTTTTTGTGAAATTTTAGAAAATATAACACTATAGTGAGAGAAAACAAATAAAGGTTTGTGTGGTTGTCAGAAGATAGGGGGCACAGGGTACAATTATGTGCCACGGGGTACAAGACAACTTTGAAAGGTACAGGGAGTATTACTGGTTTTGGTCGTGGTTTACACCATAATGTTCATTTGTCAAAACTGATTGTGTTTCACTCCTAAATGTTTTGAATATGGTTGTGTGTAATAATCCCAATAACAATTGTATTACCATGAATGAAAGGCACATGGACATTTGGTTCCTTCGTATATGACACTTTGAGAAGAACAAATCCATTTTGTAGTTTTCTGCCTGGAGCTGCCTAACCTGGATCTTAATTGCGAGGGTACCTCAGAAAAACGCAGAGGGGTCCATGGTCTGTCAAATAAGTGATCTGTGTTCTTCAATAGCATGGAAGTCAAGGAACGCTGAGGATACACTCTAGATTGAAGGACACTAAAGAGACAAAGCAACAGAACATAGCGCCTGTCCCAGAGAAAGAAAAGATCCACAATTAAATCAGTATTAAATTTCCTGAATTTAATTTTACTGTGGTTACATATCCTTATTCTTAGGAAACACACACTAAGTTGTTAAGAGGCGAATTTGATAAATGCTGTGGTAAAGTGTGCTAATGTATACCCTCAGAGAGAGAAACAGAGACAAACAGAAAGACCAAGACAGAGTGAGAGTGAGATTAATAAAGAAAATATGGAAAAGGGTTAAAACTTGGTGAATCCAGGTATAGGATTGTGGTAACCAACATACTGACATGCCCAAAGATGTCCACGTCTTAATCCAAAGAATTTGTTAAAATGCTACTTTATGTAGCAGAAGGAATGTAATAGATGGTATTCCATTAAGGATGTTGGGATTGGGGAACTAGATTAGTCTGGATTACTCAATGGTCCCAAAGCACTGTCAAAGGTCTTTATAAAAGGGAGGGAGGAGGACTAGAGAGAAGATGTGCGGACAGAAGCAGACATTAGAGAGGAGAGAAGACGATCTGCTGCTTGCCCAGGGGATGAAGGGCCAGGTCATGAACCAATTCTCTGTTTATTTTTTAATCTTTTCTCTGCTTAAAATTACTATTATTTTTAGAAAGTGCTCCTTTATGTTTCCTGAGTTTTGTTTTCTATTTTATCATATGTTTTTATTTGGTACATAGTAATTGTATATATTTATGGGGTACAGTGTGACATTTAAATATATGTATACAATGTATAGTAAGATTATTTAGTATACAGATTATTTATTATACATTATGTACACAATGTATAGTAAGATTATTTTTAAATTATTTTAAATTATTATTTTAAGATTATTTTAGAAATAAGCACAATGACAAAAAAGGGGGGAGAATAAACCTGGATTATTAACTTAAATACATAAGATGTGAAGAAGTTGGGTAACAAATCTCCACCAGTGAATTATTAGATCCAGCTCAAAACTCAGGTCCTTAGAAGCCTGTCAGGTTTGGGGGCTCATTATATTATTCCTGTCAATGTTAAAACTTAATCAGCACAGAGGTGAGTGAATGTTGGTCTGCTCTCGTTTGCCAAGGAAAGGGAAGATTGTGATTAGAAGAGACAATGTCTGCCTATTGCTACCCATTGCTATCAGCTACAAATGAGAGCCGCACAAATGGGAAATTGTAGACTATCATATGAAAAAAAAGAGGTGGGAAGTGAATAGTTGCTTCCCACAAAACTGCCATTCCTGAAAAATGTCTTCCAACTTCATCCCCTGCTAATGGTGAGTCAGCTTGTTATTTTTGAAAGCATGTTCCTAAGGAGATCTAATGGACTCCAATTTCCTGAAAGAATTCTGAAAATTCATTCCAGATTTTGTTTAAATGATATCTTTATGATTTTTCCATCCCTCAGTTGACAGTTTCTCCTATATGCATCCATATATCTCTTATCATATAGCAGAACATTTTATTTGCTTCTTAGTTTTTGACCAAACTCACCTTTCTAAGTAGGTTTAGTGTAACTCCCCAAACCCTGTCCACAGCCTGTGTGCTCCTTCAAGATGGAATATTTTATCTGGCTGAGAACATTAGAACTTCCCTTTGCTTCTCTTCTTAATAATGCTCTTCACAAACTACTAAGATTTTTGGAGACAGTACTAGGGATTGAACCCAGGGGCAGTATATCTCTGAGCTAAATCCCCAGCTCTTTTTATTTTATTTATTTTTATACGATCTAAAGAGAAACCAGAGTATTCATTTTTTTTTTTAATTTTGAAACAGGGTCACACTAAGTTGCTGAGGGTCTTGCTAAGTTGTTGAGGCTGACCTCTAACCTGCGATCCTCCTGTCACAGCCTCCCAAGTACTAGGATTACAGGCATGCACCACCATGCTCAGCATTACTCAGTTCCTGCATGCAGCATTTCAGGAAGAGACAAATCTGTCTCAAAGAAATCAATAAATCATTATGATGTAAAAAGAAGGGGATTGAAGTGGATGAAGGCAGAAGCAACAATCTTTCCTCTGGAGGAAATGATCTAGTGATTTGCATTATGGCTCTGAAAGGATTCATTTGTCATTTTTGCAAGTACAAAACAACAATGATGTTTCTATTCAAGAACTGTTGCTTTTGATTATGTTAAATCCTGTATGACTTTAATGAATTTCATGCATTATTGGTTGATTTGTATATATTCCTCAGATGTCTTTATTAAAGTAAGCCGTTATAAAAGCCCCTGTGTGGTGTAATTAAGCTTTGTCTTTCAGCTCATAAAGCTGCATTCTAAGTCTTTCCTGTGTGTTCTCATCTTGAGTACCACTGTCAGTGTTTATATTTTTCATCTCTGTTATTCATATTATAAATAAGCTTTTAAAAAATTTATTTCAGCTGGGCATGGTGGCGCACGCTTGTAATCCCAGTACTTTGGGAGGCGGAGACCGGAGGATCGGGGTTTGCAGCCAGCCTCAGCGCTCTCTCTCTCTCTCTCTCTCTCTCTCTCTCTATCTATCTAGTGAGGTCCTCCGCAACTTCGTGAGACCTGGTTTCAAAATAAAGCATAAAAAAAAAATAGGGCCAGGGATGTAGCGCAGAGGTAGAACGCCCCTGGGTTCAATCCCCGGTACCGCAAAAAAAAAAAAAAATGTATTTCCCCGAGTTCCTTCTATAACACTTTACATTGCCTTGATAGTAAAAAAAAGTCTCAAATTAATTATAATTTTATAGTTAGCTACAAATATAGCAAATACTATCTGTACCTAAATATTATAAAATTAGCAAGTTCTGAGGTTGAGTAAAGAAATATATGATGTAGCAGAACACAACCAATAAAGTCTCCAAAAATTATGATTAACCTTTCTGGTTCCATTTAAAAGAATAAAGTCATGTAGTTTATATCACCCTTTGGATGAACTACATTTGTAACCAAACTAGATGGAGTGGCATAATGATTATAGCTAAATAATATGTTAAATATTTGGCAAAATGTTTCTCTTAGGAAATAAAAGCCAGCCTTTCCCCCCCATATTTTTCTTTAAAATGATTTAAAAGAAATAACCAACAATAATTTTCACTCCATATTGAAATTCCATTAAGTGTCATAAATAGAATAGATTATGGTAATATGACAAGGTATAACTTTCCTAGATTGTAACAAGTTCAACCTGCAAAAACACGCTTTGGGGGACTTTTGGGTTGTACTGACCCTCTAGGCCAATGAGAGGCATCATCTTCTAGGGCAGAAAACATTTCTTGGAGCCAAGAACTCTGAGCCAAATGCTTGGATCTACTACCATCTTCACTGTTCACACAAATTGATGAAAATGCCGTTGAATGTATGCCTGTGATCTCTCAGTTCACAATTCGGTCCAGCTATAATTGATTACTTGTATGTCACTGGCTATGAGACTTGTGAAAGTACCTTCAGATTCTTCAAATCAGAGACTTTTGGGCATTTCTGGTCCCAACATACAACCTCATCTAGAAGTCCACCTGGTCCCCTTTATTTGCTGACATTGACTCCAGTGCCACCAATCTGACAGTTCTCCTCATCTGCAGCAGTATCACTCCACGTGCCAAACAGCAGGATGCTACCAAAAGCATCTCAGTAGTGTCTTCTAGATGTGGCTGAAAGAAGGCCAGCCTTGCTTGTCCCTTTGTAATTCCATTATTCATATCCTGGGCTGGTTGGTCACACCACTGTTGTACAGGGACCTGTTGTACCTTGTCTGCGCTCATGTCTGGGCTCCAATGGGCAGCAATTGCAGCGCATTGCCTTTCATCACTGGGACAAAATACCTGAGAAAAACAATGTAAAGGAGGAAAGATTTATTCTGGCTCACAGGCTGGTTCCAATGCTTTGGATCTAAGGTGAGGCAGAAGATTATGGCACAGGGTGTTGCAGAGCAAAGCTGTTTACCTCATGGCAGCCAGGAAGGATGAGGATGAGGAGGAGGAGGAGGAGGAGGAGGAGGAGGAGGAGGAGGAGAAGGAGGAAGAGGAGGAGGAGAGTGGCTAGGGATAAGCTATATCCTTTCATGGCATATCCCAATGACATACTTCCTTCAACTAGTTCCCACCTCTTAAAGTTTCTATCATCTTCCATTATGCCATCAAGTTATGAATCTCTCAATGGATTAGTCCACTGATGAGGTCAGAGTGCTCATGATCCAGTCACTTCCCCAAAGCCCCACGTCTGCATTGCTGCATGGGGGACCCAGCCTTCAACGCAGGAGCTTGGGAGACAGTCCAGACACAAACCCTAGCACTCAACAAGCCTTATTCTAATGCAGGAAAGTCATGTCACCTCCTTCTCGTGCATCTACAGCCGAGTGTGAGTGTAGGAGACAAGGAGCTGGGTGAAATATCTCTCGAAATATGAGCTCTGTGTCCACTGTGGACCCGCTCAGGACTTTATTTTTATTTTATTTTATTTGACTTTTTGCTATTTACTGTTATTTTAATGCAAAATATTATAAAGATGATTTGATGAATGGTTAAAGAGAGTCAAAACTTCTGGTTCAGAAGATAAAATATTTTAAAATTTAAGATTCAGCCAACTGCTCTATCAGCGTCCCCTAACAATCCTGGCACAAATTAGATATCCAATTAAAAAATATCACCCTTGTAATTTGCTTCTAATTTATGTGAAATGCCCTAAAGTTATACGTTGATTCAAGGAAAGACTTTTTGTTCTTTTATTAAAACCCAATACAAGTCCAGGTGCTGTGGTGCATGCCTGTAATCCCAGTACTTGGGAGGCTGAGACAGGATGATTGCAAATTCAAGGCCAGCCTCAGCAACTTAGCAAGATCCTTGGCAACTTAGACCTTATTTCAAAATGAAAAATAAAAAGGGCTGGGAGTGTAGCTCAGTGATAGAATGCCACTGGGTTCAATCCCCATGAACACACACACACACACACACACACACACACACACACACACAGCCTAATCCAGGTAAAATTAGGTTATAATAAGCTTCAAAAGACTGTATTCTCTCACGTTATTTGGAATACTAAGTATTGCTTTATTTTTTTACCAACTGTTATGACTTGTAAATCTTTTTTATACTTTTATTGGTGCATTATAGTCTTATAGTCTCACATCACAATGTAGTAAATAGTGATAGTGACTTTAAATGCTGATCAATGGCTGAATGCTGCTTCTGGTTATACCCTGTCCCCACACAAGGGCGGGCTTTGCTTGTTGCCTTTGTAGCATGGCATCTGACTTTGACTCTGTGTCTCAGAGACAGCTTCCTATACTACCTTGCCAGGGAAAGCTGCTGAATATGGAGTTTTGCTTTAATGGTTCAACCACGGCTTATCTGCTCAGTGGCAAAGGTTTTCCTAAAACAGGATCTTCAAAATTGTGTGTAAGCTTGTGTGTGTGTGTGTGTGTGTGTGTGTGTGTGTGTGTGCATTTGTCATTACATTTCTGGATAATTTAGGCTACAATGTTTTTATTTCTTTGTCTTTTCTTAACCAAAATCCATTAGGCAAAAAGAGAACCTAAAATTGTGTATGAAGGAAGCTATTTCTATTTTCAAACTTACAGCATGAAGAGTAAGCTGCTGGAGTAGAAGCTTTCAGGCTTAAATGGTCTTATGGAAAAGGCTTTCAAGTTTTATTTCTCAAAATGGCTTGATTGTTTTAATATATACATCACGATACATATTCACAAAATGTACAGCTTATGTCACGACAAAACTGACACATTATACATACAGAATATAAAGGGGCACGGTTCTGTTACATATAATCTGTGATGAAGTTATAAACATCATCCTTTTCAAGTTTTAGTTTTAAATATATTAGCTGCCATGTTCACTAACTTTTGAAATTGCTTGCTAATGCTAACCATTTACATAATATTTTTTCCAGAGACAAAGTTTATATAGATACACAATTGTATGTATATGTGTGTGTATATACGTGTATGAACTAAGAATTTTGTGATTTTCGGGGAGACTATGAAATATTTTCAAAATGATATTGTGATTCTTCCTTTTCATATTAGCTAATGAAGTAAGACAGAACAATTACATAGGACTTCATTTTGTAGGCTAACTGGATGCATTTTTCACAATATAACCTTATTGCCTTCAATCCCAAGATTGAATCCCAAGAGTCCTTCCTTATATTCTCTTTTGCTCTTGATCCTTTCCTCCTCTGCCTCCTGCTCTATTAATTTATGTTTTCCCAAAGGATAACTCCTGTTTTCCTCAAACCTTCATATTCTGCCTTGCTTCCTCATTTCTCTTTAAAACACAGAGTTCGTATTTCTATCCTCAATAAGTTTTCTTCCCAATCTTAAATGAACTCATCTCTCTTTCTTCTTCCCTTCATTACAGAATTTCTTGAAGGTCTCTGCTACTTTCAGTAACCTCTCTTCGCCCACTTTAACCTGGTTTTTTATGCCACTAATTGCTTTTTCAAAGGCAACCTATCATCTTTGACTTATAACAAGGGTGAAATCTAATAATCTAAGTGTATACTAATTCTTATTATCATTGAAGACATTTAGTTTTCAAAGCAACCAAAGCCAGAAAATAGCAAGCCTTAAATAAGTGTTCTAGAAAAACTGGTGATAGAGAAAATATTACTCATAGTCTCAAGGTCCTATAATCTAGTGAGGGAAATGGACACAAAACAGTTACCATAAACTATAGGGCAACAATTCATAAAAGTATGTTTTCTTTATAGAGAAATAGTTCTTGTTATTTTCTGATAAGGAATGTTTATGTAGGTACATAATTTTTTCCCAATTTTAAGATTTTAATGATGTATTAGGACCTTAAAAATAGATTTTTAAATTTGAAGAATGATGTTACTTACAAAAATATTTGATTTGTTATATATAAACCATGAAATTTGAGCCGGGCGTGGTGGCGCACGCTTGTAATCCCAGTACTTTGGGAGGCGGAGACCGGAGGATCCGGGTTCGTGGCCAGCCTCAGGTCTCTCTCTCTCTCTCTCTCTCTCTTTCCCTGTCTCTCTACTTAGTGAGGCCCTCCGCTACTTAGTGAGACCCGGTTTCAAAATAAAGGATAAATCATAGGGCCGGGGGTGTAGCTCGGAGGTAGAAGGACCCTGGGTTCAATCCCCGGTACCGCAAAAAAAAAAAAAACCCATGAAATTTCAATTCAATAATAATATTTAACATAAATAATGTTATATATTTAAAAAAAACTAGGAAAACTGATTTAATTCCCAAGTAAGTTTTTGTATAAATGCTCTGAAGTGCCTAGGTCATGTATTCTAGAATTCCCTCATATTTTATGAAAACATAATTAGGAAACACAGCTATTTAGGTGCTTTTGTATGGAGATAGGTAGATGATATAGATAGATAGATGATAGATAGATAAACAGACAGATATAATCTTCTTGATAAAGTGGTATATGACCCATTAAGGAGATGTAGTTAATATGACTACCCATTTTCAAGTGTTTTTTTTTTATGTCCCAGGGAAGATAGAAGCCTGAAGTTTCCAAGAGGGAAATCTCAAACCTAAGGAGGAAGAATAATCCAGAATCCTGTGAAGACAGTTTAAATAAGATTCTACTAGCCGAATCATCTTTAATTAATTTAATAATACATAATGCATAACATACCACGATTACACAGGAGACAAGCACATGAAGCACTATGTGCCTGAGGGGACTGTGTCCCCATCTGAATAAGGTGGCCATAAAGTAGTTTATTTTTTTAACTCACATGAATTTTATCATGTTAAAATCATGTTAAAATTTTTATCATTTTAACAACATGCTGAGCCAACACTTCCACTTTCTATCCAGGTTAGATAAGCCAGAGCCCAGTAGCCTCTGAGTGACCTGGTTTGAGAAGGCTGCTCCATATGGAATGGGGACTAATGATATTCATTCATACTTCCATTCTTGTTACATTTCAATTTCAGGAGGGAGGAGGGGAATTAGACTGTATTATACGTATAGAGAGTAGAGTTAAAAACAGTACAGGAGCTTAGTCATAATTGTGGTGAAATCGATAGAGTGGGAGAAGCAGCCTAACCCGGAGTTTAAAGGATGACTTACAAGTGTTCAGCCTTCCTTCCTTCCTCTCTCTCTCTCTCTCTCTATCTCTCTCTCTCTCTCTCTCTCTCTCATCTCTCTATATACTGTCTCTATAATAACTGGAATGGCTTCAACTGTTGTTTCAACTCCCCCAAGGCCCAAACAGATGTTGGATTTTCCTTACTTTCTGTGTTCAGATAATCAATGCCTAACAGTTCATCTGTCCCTGTTCTGTTCTTTATAATCTAAAAATGCCCATCATACTATTTGGGCATTATTTGAGAATGAATGAATGCTTTGTTGCTGTATCATTCATTAAGCAGGAAACCTTACATTATATGATCAACACAGCTTTATGCTTTTTCTAATATTTTTTCCATCGATAATGATTGTACTTTTGTTAAATAATGTGAACAGTGCTATGTGCTACATTACTTGAAATCCTGGGCTTTATGTATGCTGGTAATGTTAAAATGTATTAAAATGCATTACAAAGAAAACTAATCAGTTATGCTCAGAAGAATTTTTATAATACAGATTCTCTTAGAATAGTTATAATTTAAATGACAGCATCTGCTCTTATTTTTGATGCATTTCTTATAAAAATAAAATAAAATTACAGAGATAAACATGATTTTCACTAGATGGGGTCTGGGCAATTGGAGATTATTTTTGCACAACTGTGTTTATATGCATTTAAATTTTTACGTTATCACATGAATTAATCAGCAGAAGTAAATTTACAATATGTAAATTTGGGGGGGATGATGAGGTATTAGCCATCATTTTTTCCCTTATTCTCCAAGCCACAAAGGCAATTAAGTAGTGTGAATATAAATGGGAGAACTTTATCTGAATCATCTCTTTAAATTGATGTTCCACTTGGTGGCAAAGCATAAAATTTTGGTATTTCATGTTATCTAGCCCATGCCAAAGAACAGGAACTGTTCTTTGATTTATTTTAGACCACCTTCCAACTTCCAAATATCATGTGTTCCTACACCCACCCTCAGTCTTTGCCAATATCATTAATGGAATAATGCTTCTTTTAATTTGTTAAGGCACAAATTGCTAGATCTTGCTTTCAACATCTAATGACATCCCAGGAACTTAAAATAGTCATTATCTATATAGTAAAACCAGAAATTCAAATTAAAATGGAAAAAGTTTATTCAATCTCTCATATATTTGGTTTCATAGAGTTGATACCCATTTGTGGTGTGAGTAATTGACTAGAGTTCTAACATGAGATATTCTCCATCACTGTTGTAGATTATTGACTTTATTAACTTGTTCAGGTGTTAGCATTTTATTATTCCTACACAAAGCTGCTTTTTTAGCACATAAGATGATGTGGACTCTTTTTCTTATTTTCCCTACTTTGTGTATTTGAAAGTCTTTAGCAAATATGACTTCAACTCCTAAATATTACTCTATTACATATAGGCTATAATAAGAAAAAGAGCATAAGTATTACAATCTTTCTGACATTTTCATTATAAACTTATAAATTTAATGAGATTGGAATATTTAATTAAATTTTTTGAAAGAAATTTTAGAAAGTTGGGAAAGGTGGTAAAGTTATCTTACGATTTTAGCAGATCTTCCTTTCTTCCTTCCTTCCTTCCTTCCTTCCTTCCTTCCTTCCTTTTTTTTGTTGTTGTGGTACTGGGGATTGAATCCAGGGGCATTCTACCTCTGAGCTACACCCCCAGGCCTTTTAATATTTTTGTTTTAAAACAGGGTTTCACTAGGTTGCTGAGTCTCTGAGGCTGGCCTCGAACCTGTGATCCTCTTGTCTTACCCTGCCAAGTAGTAGGATTACAGGCATGTACCACCATGCCCGGTTAAGTTATAATAATTCTAATTTCTAAATCATGATATGTAGGCTATCTTGTAGTATGATTATGTCATTTTGAAGTTTTTTGACTATTTAACTCTTGGTAGATTTCTTCCTGTCATTTTTCCTTCCCTCCTCTCTTCCTTCCTCCTTCCCTCCCTCCCTCTCTTCCTTTGTTCCTTCCCTTTTTCTTTCTTCCAATGTAGTTGTCAGATTTTCATTTGTTCAAATCTATGTTTCACATATTAAGGAGACTTTTCCAGGGAAAGTTTACCACTGTTTTAATATAAGTCAAGAAGAGCAATGCTCTCTCATGTAGAAGTAATATCTAAAGCACATTTCAGAGATATATTCTGAGATATTCTGCTTGGACTTTGTCCTCTTTTTAACAATAAAGTTGGAGCTTCAAATAAAAAATAAAAAGCATTTATCTGAATTCATCACTAATCACCTTCTATACTGAAACAATAAAGAAGAGCTGGTGAAAAAAGTCCTTTAGAACAATCAATGCATTCATTCTAATCATTTGTCAACTCTTAAGTGTTGTAGGTTTTATTTCAATCAATTATGGAATTCTGGACTTTTATTCAGAATTAATCAGAGCATAAGCATCTTTTTAGTGAAACTATATGCTTAATGTATATTTATGAGAAAAACCAAAAATTCTTCATAGTCAAGAAATTTCCAAAGATACATTCTATAGAAGATCCAAATATAATATTCTGCTTGTTAAAAGTTAGAAAAATACTAAAAAACTTCCTTTCTGAAAAGGAAGTTATATTCACCTTATACCTGACAGAATAGAGACATACCAGTTCTTACTATTCTCTTCTAAGACTTCCCTTAGAAATGAGCATTTATTGTTCCCATAGTTTTCTAGCAACATATTTTCAATAACTAAGCAGAACATTTGTTTTATGAATTCAGCATGACAGGGAGAGATGTGTACGTTAAATGCCAAAGTATTTCAATAGTACCAGCAAGATAGAAATAGTGGCAAAATCATTACAGAAGTAAATATATTCTGAAGAATATAGTTCACTTAATTAATATTGAGGTATATATAACAGATTTTTATTTTATTTTTAAGGCTTTGCAATACTCTAAATTTTTTGAGTTCTCATGATGAAGCAGGAGGACAAGTTTGAGCTGACCAGCCCTTGAGTGGTAACTTCAGTTCTGCCACTCACAGTTCTGTGACTATGCCCAAATCATGGAATTTATTGGTGCTACAGTTTACTCAAATATAAAATGAGGATAATAATTCACATTTTGTGGGATTTTCTTGGATTAGAGATTATATATACAAACTGATCAGGTCATACATACGTTCATACATAGTGATTTAAGAAATATAAAGGCACATTAAAATGAAACAAGTAAAATATGTAGAATCTTTCTTTGCACCATAAAATTTCTCTAGAAGTTCCCCCAAGGGTGACCATCACAGTTCAACCACCATTATCATTAAAAATTTTAGCTGAGCATGGTGGTGCATGCCTATAATGCCAGTACTTGGGAGGCAGAGACTAGAGGATCACAGGTTTGAGGACAGTCTCATCAACATAGTTAGACTCTCAGCAACTTAGTGAGACCCTGTTTCAAAATAAAAAATAAAAGGGGCTGTGGGTGTAGCTCGAAGGTAGAATGACCCTGGGTTCGATCCACAGTACCCCCCCAAATTATAAGTGTGTCTGATACCATCTATTGCAATAGCTGCTTCCTGTTGAGACCTTTAATAGTAATGGAATTCATATGAAACCAAGGCTACTAATATTAGTGTGTTTCTTTTCCCTCTTGGATGATTGTCACATATTGTGTGGACACAAAGGAAGAATCAAAAGAAAGACAAATGTATACAGTGGAGACCAAAGGGTCACTTGCAGCTTTGAAGTGATCCAAGGGATCTTTGAATAGTAGAAATAATTAGTGATTAATTCTGCCTTCAGTCTAGGCATCGCTCTAGGAATTCTTAAGGAATCAAAACTAAACAGCATTACCCATTGCCCATTAGGAAGGCATTTGCTACACTGAAAATCATTAAAAAGGTAAAAAAATAAGGTCAAGTGTTTATATAAGCATATAGCAAATACTTGGTTTGATATTTAAAATGGATTCTTTATTCAGAAGTGCATTTAATGTAAAATATTAATTTGAAAATTCATAGCAGGTAATATTGGCAAAAAAATATTCTTTGCATCAAATTCCTGGCTGGCTGTCTCTAGCACAGTGAAAATTCAAAGGGTTATAGAATGATCTTCAATTAATTTCCTTGACTCACCCACTGACTTTTCCTACTATCACTACACTGGCTATGTAAATTTGTTACATAATTCCTTGGCTAATCTTCAAGACATTTGTAAAGATTAAATTAAAAACCTATGCAAACCAAAGTTATTGGCACCTGAGAGGCTCCCAATTAATGTTCATTCCTTTCAGCAAGTTTCAATGCACTTTTATAACTTATATTAAAGAAACACTGGCATATCTTCAGAGGAAGAAGTTCAAAGTCACAGGAGAGAAGTGTGTAAATCACAAGAAGTTTTAGGTAAATTATGATAATGTTCTACATTTGTAAATCATATTATAACTTATAAAGTGCTTTTATCTATCTTACCTGGGTCTCATAAAAATCCTTCACAATATGTATGATGACATTATAAAATCTATACACACAATGAAAAATAGTTGTGTTTCCTTGGGTACAAAATCCATGGATCCTTTATATACTGCCACTATCTTGAGCTTCCCTATGAAATAGTACGCCTTTTATTTCCCAGGTCAAATTTGCCCTAAATACAGCTGGCCTCTTTTACTCCATACATTTCATACCTTTTCTTTCACTATTTATTTTTAAAATCCTAGAAATTTTATTTGTTGGGCCAGAACTTACATACTCTGTGATTTTTAAAAATGACTCAAACTTTCTGAGCCTTGGTTTATTTTTCTCTGGAGCTGAGGTGTAATAATTACAAAACAATGTACATGAAACATTTAGTCCCATGTCTGACACCTAGTTGGCACTCGGAAATTCTCTCTTCCACTGTTTTCTTTCTTCCTTTATTTTTATTAACACCTAGGGGGAAAGGTTCACTGTGAACTTTTCAGTTTATTGAAAAGTTTCCATGTGACATTTGGACTGACTTAGTTCTCACCATTAACTATTATTAGAAAACTGACATTTCTCTTCATGGTAGTTAATAATAAAACATATAATTTATTTTCATCAATTTTTTTATATTTTCATAAGTCAAAATATTAAGCCTGCACTTGATACTTGAATAAAACACCTTGGGTGTTCTTATGCTGCCATTTTAAAAGAAAAGTATGACATTAAAACTTTCTTGAAGAAATTGCTACATACACAATTCTTGGCATGTAATAATACAAAGAGCATTTCTGAAGTCGTAGCTTCAAAAACATTATAAAACTACCTTTGAAGTAAAAGGAGGAGAAAATTTGGCAAAAGAAATAGACAAAGATGATAGAATAAAACTGAATAAATATGAGAAAGATAAATTATATCTTACTTAATCATGTCATGTTTAAAAAATATACTTCACGCCGGGCGTGGTGGCGCATGCTTGTAATCCCAGTACTTTGGGAGGCGGAGACCAGAGGATCTGGGTTCGCGGCCAGCCTCAGCTCTCTCGCTGTCTCTCTCTCTCTCTCTCTCTCTCTCCCTCTCCTTAGTGAGGCCTTCGCAACTTTGTGAGACCTGGTTTCAAAATAAAGTATAAAAATAGGGACGGGGGCGTAGCGCAGAGGTAGAATGCCCCTGAGTTCAATCCCCGGTACCGAAAAAAAAAAAATATATATATACTTCACAATTATATTTTTAACACTTGAAGGAAGAATTTGTCTGAAAAATAGAATGGAAAATAAATTATAGAGATTTTTTTTTGCATCACTTGGAATCTCAGAAGATAAAAAAAATCCAGGTAGTTTGTTTAAATAGAGTTTAATAAAGGGACTACTTATAGAAATGTAGAAAGGCTAAGAAAAAAGAAATAAAGAGTTGTTGATAAACACAGTAATTACCAGTATGGGCTCTGTTGGCATACCTGAAATGAGGGTCCAGGGGAAAGAACTGTGTTACCAGAACACAGTGAAATCGGGAACCATGGAAGAGGGGCCAACCTGTAGGAGTTATGGTTCTAAAGGAAGGCGGCCGCACCTAGAGAAGCTGTCCCAGACAAAGCAGGAACAAACGGTATCTTGTGGTCTCTCCATGCCTACTTCTCTGCAGGTCCTCCCATTGGTGAACCCAGTCTAAAGCCACATCGAGGGAGGCCACATTACAGCCTCCCCGGGCACAGAGAAGGGAACCACAGTTGGAAAATTGGTCTGGGGAGAGGGAAAAATGAGAATAAATAGGACAAAATAGTCAACATTGATATTGGAAGTAGGCTTTAACACTGGATTAAAAATTGCATGCATCATTCTCATTCATACAATCAAATCTCAGTATGTTTTTCATTACTTACAACATGTGAGGCACTGGACTTTCATTTTGCATCATAGCAAAGAATTTTCATTAGCAGTTGATGATCTTGATTTGCTTAGCCTGGACACCATATTTGATCCTATCACTAGCAGTGTTTGTAACCAGGGTAAGAGATTATTCAATCAGTAAGAATATCCTGGGATTCTGTAGGGGTTTACAGGATATGAATATTATGGTAACAATAATAAAACATATGATTTCCTTCCAAACAAGATACTTATAATCTATGTAACATGTTTTTTCCTGCATGGGTTTGTATGAAATATTGACAATAATTTTATATGTTTTATGAAACAGGGAAAGTGAAAAGGCATGGAAGTCTTAGGATGATAATGTCACATTTGAAACTGGGAAAGAGTAGACATTCTTAAGAATATATGTCCAGTAGGGACTGTGTGAAAGCACCATTTAAAGATTTGACCTCAGGAGTAGGACCTGAACTGAGTCAATTAAAATAGAAAGCATCTATAGGATGAAATAAAAATGGTTTCGTAGACAGGAAGAAATAAAGGAGTGTTGTTGCAAAAAAAATTAGTATCACACATGAACTTCTGTCAGCACTAATTCTTCTTTTTTTGTGTGTGTGGTACTAGGGATTGAACCCAGGGGCATTCTACCTCCAAGCTACACCCCCAGCCCTATTTTTTATTCTTTATTTTGAAACAGGGTCTTACTAAGTTGCGGATGGCCTCACTAAGTAGCTGAGGCTGGCCACAAACCTGGATCCTCCTGTCCCAGCCTCCCAAGTATTAGTATTACAAGCATCCACCACCACTCCCGGCTTCTAGTTATTTTTAATAATAGCAACCAAGTCCATTATATTTTGGACATGACTGATTTTCCTCGGAACACATAACTTCATGTGAATTTTGAAATAGTGCCATGGCCATATATGTGACAAAGAAGTAGGTAGTTAATGGTGCAATCAGATCAGAAAATGAGTAAAATAAGTGAGTGTTGAAATTAAAAACATGATCTGGCTTACCAACTGGGATAAATAGTTTTCATAAAAATATATCTACTAGAAAATTTCACCATATTATCTCCTTTTCCTATATATTCTTCCCTCGACATATTATATTTCCCACCATTTATTCACACTTTTACTAAAACAGATGTGATAATTTATTTTTGCACAACTTTCACTGAATAGCTGCAAAAATAGCAGTATATTGTACAGTGATTAAAGTATCGAATGACCTATTGATGTGACTAGAAGTAATTGAGAATATATTGGTAGGTAACAGAATTAGGTAAGTCTTTTTTGATTGTTTGGTTTAGTACTGGGGATTGAACTCAGGGGTATTCCACCTCTGAGCTACACCCCCAGTCCTTTTTTTAAATTTTATTTTGAAAGAGGGTCTCACTAAGTTGCCGAGGGCCTGGCTAGGTCTTGAGGCTGACCTCAAACCTGCTATTCTCCTATCTCAGCCTTCCAAGTCAAGTACTGGGATTACAGGTATGCACCATCATGCCTGGCTAAGTCTTATTCTTAACGATATTTTCATTTTATTCTAGCTGGACACACTGAATTTTGTGTTTTTCGAACTAATCAACATCTATGAAGGGGAACAGTTTTCCCGCATTCTACTTTTGCAATTTTGGAATAAATATGAACAGTGACTTATTTCACAGTGAAAACACTGGCAAGTCTTGCGTCTGTGGTTAGGAGTGACGTGGAAACACTGGGTAACATCTTCAGATCACTTGACACTCTGAACATATTAAACCATAATATTCCTCTGATTTTTTATGTGGGACACTTCTGTTTAGTTATTTTTTCTATCTCAAGTGTTTTCTCAGCTTTTTATCCAGTTGGTTTTATTTCTACAAATTCATTTGAACCTTATAAGTATCAGATTTAGTTTTGGAGCTACATATTTGAAATTTTAATTTTTACATTTATCATCATTAATAGTGGTATTTTTAAATCTCTGAGAAATACACAGAATTTAAATGAAATTTACCAAGCTCTTTACCATAGCTTGCTTGCTTTTTTTCTTCATTTCTTTTTTTTTTTTTTTCAGAACTAGGGTTTGAACCCAGAGCTTTGCACATGCTAGGCAAGCACTCTACTACTAAGCTACATCCCTATCCCTTTTTTATTTTTGTGACAGAGTCTCTGTAAGTTGCCCAGGCTCACCTTGAACGTCCGAGCCTTCTCAGGCTCCCAAGTAACTGTAATTACAGGCATGTACCACCATGCCCAGACAGAGCATTATTTTCTTTTTCTTATTTTAAAAAAGAAAAGAGATTTATTTTGGCCCATGGTTCTGGAGGTGCAAGGCTATGGCTCCACATCTGGTGATAGCCTTCTTGTTGGCAGGGTCTCAGGATGGCTCAGGCCACCAATGGCAAGCATTATTTTCTAATGTCGAAATTTTGTAAATAAAAATTTAAATGCAGAAAAATAATATGTTGAAATAATCAACTGCTTGTTTTCGATGGGAATAAGATTAAAAACTCCAAAATATGTATAATAATTTTATTTGTATAAGAGAATTATACATAGACAATATTTTTCACATGTATATGTTTGTTAATATTTTATAGTATCAATATTTAATGGAGATGGGGTGGATATATGTGGAACTCCTTACTACTGCCTTTCCTGGTTGTAGATAGATATAACCAGCAAGCTTTCCCTGAGATGGATATATTTACCAGGGACTCAGATTCCTCAGGAATAAGTATTTGAATAGCACCACCAGTAGGCCAGGGGATATTTCAGCATTAGGAAACTTCAGAATGGATAATGAAGGAAAAGATGATATATACCAACTGCAGCTTGGAGACAAGGTTCAATCATGTGGGTGATTTATTTCTTCCCACTAACCTTCATTTTCCATGTTTCCCTCAAGCCACCGCCCAGGTGTATGAAGATGTGGATCTGCACAGCACAAAGTGAGGTCCAAAGCAGCTGTGGTGTGTCGCTCTCAGACTCCAGTTATACACATGCAAGGCAGCTTGATGTTGTTCTGCAATTTACAGGGCCTTTGTTTATTGCTTTCAGTAAATGTTTTTTTCTTTGCTTTTCAGATTGGATCATCTCTCTCTTTCTGTCTCTGCCCCCCCCCCCGTTTAATTTCATGTTTAGTCTGTCTTCTCTACTCTCTTAAGACTTTGAGTGCATTTTACATTTCAAATTTTTATTCTTTTCATCTCTACAATATTTATTTGGCTTCCCCCCATGATTTGCATTTTTTCAACCTTTCTATTTTATGACCACCCTTTGTTTTACATCCTTTAACCTTCAAATTTTAGTTGTTTTGAGCCTCTGCTGACTGATTTCCTCATGTAGATGATTTTGTGGTTGATTTCCATTATTTTATTTTTCTTCTGAATATGGGTCTTATGTTTCTGTTTATTCTTGTGCCAAGAAATGTTTGATTGTGCATGTAATGTGTATGATGGGTTGTCAAGACTCCAGATTCTGTTTCCTTCTCCCTACTTTCATTATTTGCAGCAATTATCATGGCTCAATTCAAATTCAAAATGCTCTCCCTATGGTGAGCAGCAGTTGAAATCTCAGCCCAGTTCTTTCCTTCTATTTGCTGCTTTTTGATTGTAAGTTTGTCCTATGCGAGTACAATTCAGGGATTAGTCAAACAATTGAATATAAACAGATGTAGATCCTTTTTCTATAGCTACTCTACCTAGAAATTCTTCCACTTTTCTAGCTCTAATTTTGGCATCCTCAAACTCTCTTTTCTGACTCTTCAAGTTGTTAAGTCTTTAGCTTTCGGAATGGTACCACAATGTGTAAAGGGTGTCTTCAAGTGAGAAGCTGCAGGAATTGAATCATACAAAGTTCAGTGGCCGTTTTTTTTAAAGGGTCAAGTTTTCTTGTTTCTGCCTGCTTTCATTGTTCTTTTACACGATGAAATAGTTTTTTTCCCCCCAGAGTCTACCTGCAGGAGGGTTAGTCCAAAGAAACTGGTTTGCCATTACCTTCAGCAAAATGAGCTCACTCATAGTCAGTGTATGCTGACACCTTTGTTTTTATACTTACCACTAATTCTCTTAACCATTGGATGACTGTTTTCTGTTTGTCTTGCCTACTTCTTCTGCCTTTTATTTCCATCCTTCCATTTGTTAGATAATCCAGTAATTATTTATCATCATCATATCATTATATTTTCTTTTTTATTTTATTATTATTCAACATTTTAGTATATTTTAGTTGTCATTCTAAAGATTACCTCCTGCATCCATTACTTATTAAAGCCTAGTATAAATCAAGAATTTTACCACCTCACAAACCATGTTAGAGCCTTACAACTCTTTAATTACCTCTAGCCAGCACCTGATTTTTACTTTTTTTACATTCTTATGTATATTCATATAGTTTACATCATACATTTATTAATGTATGATAATAAAATTTATGATAATGTATGATAATATAATATAATAATAATAGTGAAATTTAATCACTTTTGGGGATCCTTCCAAAGGGATTGAAATTAGATTACTATAGGGATAAATGCATTTCTATGTGTATAGCAGCACAATTCACAATAGCCAAACTATGGAACCAGCCTAGGTGTTCATCAATGAAATTATGGTATATACACACAACAGAATTCTACTCAGCCATAGAAAAGAATACAATCATGTCATTTGCAGGAAAATGGATGGAACTCAAGAATATTATGCTTAGTGAGATTAGCCAATCACAGAAAGTGAAGGGCATATGTTTTCACTCGATGTAAAGCTCATCTATTGGGGGGGGAGTGGGGTGGGAACTGGAGGAAAACACACAACCAATGCTGCATACGTGTATGTATTTGTCACCGATTAAAAAATGTTAAAAAAGATTAAACTTTAAAAACAATAATAAAATTTAATAATATTAAATTTAATATAATTTAATACAAATTATGAAAAAAAATTTTTTTTGCGGTACCGGGGATTGAATGCAGGGGCGTTCTACCTCCG